>JBBPBX010031786.1:0-29379 GCA_038048925.1 Garcialebias charrua | reverse complement strand
CAGAAAAGTTTCTTGATAAACTCAGGATCGCCCCCTTGTGGCCATCAGATAGAAGTGAGGATCTATGTCCACAATGCAACGTCAAGGTTCTTTATTTGTCATACACGCCACATGTGGTACATGTGGTGGAACAAAACTGTGCACAGGGTTCCAGTTACATCCGACAAAAGTATAAAATGTAAAAGAAAGACAACTGGGCTTCCTATCAGTGGAAAATGATCTGCAGCTCAACAACACCAGCAGTTGACCCCCCCGGGTCTCAACCTGCTGCATCTTTCAACAGTCTGCTGGTTAGGGCTTGAACACACGTCGACTAGTCGATTCGAGGACATCTCGTGAGCTTTTAAATTTCACGTCGACTAGTCGCAGTCAGTGATTGTGTCACGTGATCAGCGCCGGCTACAAACAGATTCTTCCAAGCAGCTGGAAGGAGACGAGCAAGACAAGTCTTCACACGCAGGAAGAAATTCATCCACAGTGTGGAAGTTTTTCACTAAAGCTGATGTTGGTTTGACTTTTAATTTATTTAATTCACTAAATAAAATTAAAATAAAAACAGGGCTGCGCACCACCACCAATGGAGAATCATGAATGAGAATTCATGTTGCTGCTGATCTGTTTCATGTTGCTGCTGATCTGTTTCATGTTGCTGCTGATCTGTTTCATGTTGCTGCTGATCTGTTTCATGTTGCTGATCTGTTTCATGTTGCTGCTGATCTGTTTCATGTTGCTGCTGATCTGTTTCATGTTGCTGCTGATCTGTTTCATGTTGCTGCTGATCTGTTTCATGTTGCTGCTGATCTGTTTCATGTTGCTGCTGATCTGTTTCATGTTGCTGCTGATCTGTTTCATGTTGCTGCTGATCTGTTTCATGTTGCTGCTGATCTGTTTCATGTTGCTGCTGATCTGTTTCATGTTGCTGCTGATCTGTTTCATGTTGCTGCTGATCTGTTTCATGTTGCTGCTGATCTGTTTCATGTTGCTGCTGATCTGTTTCATGTTGCTGCTGATCTGTTTCATGTTGCTGCTGATCTGTTTCATGTTGCTGCTGATCTGTTTCATGTTGCTGCTGATCTGTTTCATGTTGCTGCTGATCTGTTTCATGTTGCTGCTGATCTGTTTCATGTTGCTGCTGATCTGTTTCATGTTGCTGCTGATCTGTTTCATGTTGCTGCTGATCTGTTTCATGTTGCTGCTGATCTGTTTCATGTTGCTGCTGATCTGTTTCATGTTGCTGCTGATCTGTTTCATGTTGCTGCTGATCTGTTTCATGTTGCTGCTGATCTGTTTCATGTTGCTGCTGATCTGTTTCATGTTGCTGCTGATCTGTTTCATGTTGCTGCTGATCTGTTTCATGTTGCTGCTGATCTGTTTCATGTTGCTGCTGATCTGTTTCATGTTGCTGCTGATCTGTTTCATGTTGCTGCTGATCTGTTTCATGTTGCTGCTGATCTGTTTCATGTTGCTGCTGATCTGTTTCATGTTGCTGCTGATCTGTTTCATGTTGCTGCTGATCTGTTTCATGTTGCTGCTGATCTGTTTCATGTTGCTGCTGATCTGTTTCATGTTGCTGCTGATCTGTTTCATGTTGCTGCTGATCTGTTTCATGTTGCTGCTGATCTGTTTCATGTTGCTGCTGATCTGTTTCATGTTGCTGCTGATCTGTTTCATGTTGCTGCTGATCTGTTTCATGTTGCTGCTGATCTGTTTCATGTTGCTGCTGATCTGTTTCATGTTGCTGCTGATCTGTTTCATGTTGCTGCTGATCTGTTTCATGTTGCTGCTGATCTGTTTCATGTTGCTGCTGATCTGTTTCATGTTGCTGCTGATCTGTTTCATGTTGCTGCTGATCTGTTTCATGTTGCTGCTGATCTGTTTCATGTTGCTGCTGATCTGTTTCATGTTGCTGCTGATCTGTTTCATGTTGCTGCTGATCTGTTTCATGTTGCTGCTGATCTGTTTCATGTTGCTGCTGATCTGTTTCATGTTGCTGCTGATCTGTTTCATGTTGCTGCTGATCTGTTTCATGTTGCTGCTGATCTGTTTCATGTTGCTGCTGATCTGTTTCATGTTGCTGCTGATCTGTTTCATGTTGCTGCTGATCTGTTTCATGTTGCTGCTGATCTGTTTCATGTTGCTGCTGATCTGTTTCATGTTGCTGCTGATCTGTTTCATGTTGCTGCTGATCTGTTTCATGTTGCTGCTGATCTGTTTCATGTTGCTGCTGATCTGTTTCATGTTGCTGCTGATCTGTTTCATGTTGCTGCTGATCTGTTTCATGTTGCTGCTGATCTGTTTCATGTTGCTGCTGATCTGTTTCATGTTGCTGCTGATCTGTTTCATGTTGCTGCTGATCTGTTTCATGTTGCTGCTGATCTGTTTCATGTTGCTGCTGATCTGTTTCATGTTGCTGCTGATCTGTTTCATGTTGCTGCTGATCTGTTTCATGTTGCTGCTGATGTGTTTCATGTTGCTGCTGATGTGTTTCATGTTGCTGCTGATCTGTTTCATGTTGCTGCTGATCTGTTTCATGTTGCTGCTGATCTGTTTCATGTTGCTGCTGATCTGTTTCATGTTGCTGCTGATCTGTTTCATGTTGCTGCTGATCTGTTTCATGTTGCTGCTGATCTGTTTCATGTTGCTGCTGATCTGTTTCATGTTGCTGCTGATCTGTTTCATGTTGCTGCTGATCTGTTTCATGTTGCTGCTGATCTGTTTCATGTTGCTGCTGATCTGTTTCATGTTGCTGCTGATCTGTTTCATGTTGCTGCTGATCTGTTTCATGTTGCTGCTGATCTGTTTCATGTTGCTGCTGATCTGTTTCATGTTGCTGCTGATCTGTTTCATGTTGTTGCTGATCTGTTTCATGTTGCTGCTGATCTGTTTCATGTTGCTGCTGATCTGTTTCATGTTGCTGCTGATCTGTTTCATGTTGCTGCTGATCTGTTTCATGTTGCTGCTGATCTGTTTCATGTTGCTGCTGATCTGTTTCATGTTGCTGCTGATCTGTTTCATGTTGCTGCTGATCTGTTTCATGTTGCTGCTGATCTGTTTCATGTTGCTGCTGATCTGTTTCATGTTGCTGCTGATCTGTTTCATGTTGCTGCTGATCTGTTTCATGTTGCTGCTGATCTGTTTCATGTTGCTGCTGATCTGTTTCATGTTGCTGCTGATCTGTTTCATGTTGCTGCTGATCTGTTTCATGTTGCTGCTGATCTGTTTCATGTTGCTGCTGATCTGTTTCATGTTGCTGCTGATCTGTTTCATGTTGCTGCTGATCTGTTTCATGTTGCTGCTGATCTGTTTCATGTTGCTGCTGATCTGTTTCATGTTGCTGCTGATCTGTTTCATGTTGCTGCTGATCTGTTTCATGTTGCTGCTGATCTGTTTCATGTTGCTGCTGATCTGTTTCATGTTGCTGCTGATCTGTTTCATGTTGCTGTGTTCATTCGTGTTCATCTGCTCATACAGACTCATGTTCGTGCTGCTGTTTGGAGTAATGTTTTCTATGATATTAGTGCTTAGTGTATTTTTAGTTGATGTTTTTCTTAGTTCATATCTTAGATGTTATTACTGTTTTTATTTTACATTTTATTATTAGATGTAACTGGGACCCTGTGTACATATTTTTTTTCCACCTCATGTACCACATGTGGTGCGAATGACAAATACAGAAAGTCTGACGTTGACTTTGTATGTTGAAGGATTTTCTTGGACCCCCTGTCCTCCACTAACCGTCTTCATGGGGGGTGTACTCCACCCTGTACGTCCCATCTGCCTTATCTGTGATGAAGGTGTTGGTGTTGGCGCCTGACGGGTTGGACATGTCCACTTTAAGGTGGCTCCCTCCACTCTTGTAGAGAGCTCGTGCATCAACGATGAAGTGGGTCATTACTTCCCTCAGGACTCCTGCAAGGGCAGAACATCCAAAGACATGTGAGGAGCAAAGATCTGCAGGAGGTTTTTAACCACGGTGTGCAGTGGTGGGCACGTTCTACTCATCTGTTAATCCACTGATGGCAGAGCTAACTTTCCATGTAGCAGAAAAACATTTCTGCTAACTTTGAAAACCTCCAGCAGAATTAACTCCTGATCAATTTAAATCTGGTAAATTAAAGTCCACTATTTTGTTAAGACAGTTCTCCTAACTTAAATCATACAGTACAACGGTGATCTTCACTATGCTAGATGGAAACAGGCAAAGCTAAGCACCACCCAGTATATCACCCCCCTCACGCCCCCCCACCCCACCATTTCTACCGCAAAATCTGACTATCGTCTCTGAGGGGCCTCATGTACAAAGACTTGCGTGGATTTCTTACTGAAAAGTGACGTACGGTCAAATCCAGAAAAGTGTGTACGCACAAAAAAATCCAGATGTATCAAACTGTGCGTACACCGGAATCCACGCACATTCCTTTTGTACATCACAACCAACGTGGAACTGAGCGCACGTGAGACACCTCCCCTGACACGCCTTCATTTACATATGTTAAACAGATGCAAATTACTTCCTGCATGTGTGAAGGACATGTTTGTTTGATCCCTGCGCGATCAGAAATTATTTCTAGATTCAGGAAAATAATGAATTTAATATAATATGAGTGAGGAAAATAATCCTAAGTAAGAATAGTAATAAAATGTGTTCATCACACAAAGAACGAGTGATTGTGTGTCGGATTTGTGTGTGCGCGCACCCTGCTTTGGTGCGCCAGCTCATCCATTCATTCTGAGTGAAAATATTAACTTTGCGCACGGGTTTATTACCATAATTACTGTAAACACAGAGGAACTTAGATGTTTGGTAGAACATAGATCTTTGTTTATTTAATAGATGATATGAAGAAACGGGTCTGTGCGTCTCAGTGGAGAGTTTTCATGACATGACGTGATGTTGGAGTCTCCAAACGCTGCGCGCGCCACATTGTGCGCAATCTGTTTGTCTGTGAAGCCTTTACTCTCCTACAAGTTATATATGGTGTACTTTCACGTGTCATTTTGGAGAAATCTACAATAAACGCAGATTATTAAACACCTCCACTGCCGTGTAACACCGGCGTGGGTGCGCGCGCGCTCCAAAGCGCGACCACTCAGCCTTTGGAATCATATGGATGAGACATTCCATTAAATATGATCAGGCTTTGTGTGGACTGGACTGCCCTGATCGGCCTGCCAGCTCCCTCAGGAAAGCTCCTGTGGAACAGTTTGATCGCTGCTTCTGCACGCGTGATGCACGGCTCCTGCATGTGTTGCTCCAGAGCGCAGCAGTGCCAAACTGAAAAATGATTATTTCTGAAAACGGCTGATAAGCCATATCCTAGATCAGAAAATTATATCTGTTTATTAATAAATGCTCTGCGTGTTACACTATTTATTATATTCTCCAGTAAGGCTGAATGAATCCGTTCCTGTTAAATTTATTCTTTGCACAACTTTGCGCGTCCTTTATTTCACTGCGTCATGTGGATGTAATACTTGTTAATCGTGTGTTTGGTGGGAATATTAATCATTTTCACATCATGAACAGTTAATAATAATAATAATAATAATGAATTCAATTTATAACGCACTTTTCATTAATGGAAATCTCAAAGTGCTACAAGGTGCAACAGAATTAAATGTCAATAAAACAAATAATAAAACAATTAAAATCAACAACAGTGTCAGCTATGATCAAAAGTAGAATCATGAGGAGTATAGTATGCTCGGTTGAAAAGAAAGGTCTTCAAGCCGCTCTTAAAGTCAACCACAGATTGTGGGGCTTCAGTTTCTCGAAAGCACCTGTAAGTGTCGCCAAAGGAACAATAACCACAGAAACGTGCGTACGCCAGCAGGGGAGCTGGCGTGGAAATGTACTTGGATGCGCAGATATTCACGTTCATTTCATTTTTGTTACATACGGGGTTTTGCGTGGAAAGTGACGTGCGCAATGTTTTTGTGCGCACGCACGGTTGATACATGAGGCCCCTGGTGTCAGACTGAAGCTGATAACAGAGACTTTACCAGAAATGAAGCCAAACCAGGAGATACAGTAACATGAAAAACACATTTTCACACACAGAAACATTGAACAGTCAGAAACATCATAAACAGTCAAAAACATCATGAACAGTCAAAAACAAACAATCAGAAATATCATAAACAGTCAAAAACATTGTAAACAGTCAGAAACATTGTAAACAGTCAAAAACATCATAAACGTCAGAAATATCGTAAACAGTCAAAAACATCATAAACATTCAAAAGCAAACAATCAGAAATATCATAAACAGTCAAAAACATTGTAAACAGTCAGAAACATCACAAACAGTCAAAAACATCATAAACTGTCAGAAATATCGTAAACAGTCAAAAACATTGTAAACAGTCAGAAACATCGTAAACAGTCAAAAACATCATAAACAGTCAAAAACAAACAAACAGAAATATCATAAACAATCAAAAACATTGTAAACAGTCAGAACCATTGTAAACAGTAAAAAACATTATAAACAGTCAGAAATATCGTAAACAGTCAAAATTATCGTAAACCGGCAGATACATCGTAAACAGTCAAAAACATCATAAACAGTCAAAAACAAACAGTCAGAAATATCATAAACAGTCAAAAACATTGTAAACAGTCAGAAACATTGTAAACAGTCAAAAACATCGTAAACAGTCAGTAATATCGTAAACAGTCAGAAACATCATAAACAGTCAGAAACATTGTAAACAGTCAGAAACATCATAAACAGTCAGAAATATCGTAAACAGTCAAAAACATCATAAACAGTCAAAAACAAACAATCAGAAATATCATAAACAGTCAAAAACATTGTAAACAGTCAGAAACATTGTAAACGGTCAAAAACATCATAAACAGTCAAAAACAAACAAACAGAAATATCATAAACAATCAAAAACATTGTAAACAGTCAGAACCATTGTAAACAGTAAAAAACATCATAAACAGACAGAAATATCGTAAACAGTCAAAAATATCGTAAACCGGCAGATACATCGTAAACAGTCAAAAACATCATAAACAGTCAAAAACAAACAGTCAGAAATATCATAAACAGTCAAAAACATTGTAAACAGTCAGAAACATTGTAAACAGTCAAAAACATCGTAAACAGTCAGTAATATCGTAAACAGTCAGAAACATCATAAACAGTCAGAAACATTGTAAACAGTCAGAAACATCATAAACAGTCAGAAATATCGTAAACAGTCAAAAACATCATAAACAGTCAAAAACAAACAAACAGAAATATCATAAACAGTCAAAAACATTGTAAACAGTCAGAAACATTGTAAACAGTCAAAAACATCATAAACAGTCAGAAATATCGTAAAATGTCAACAACATCGTAAACAGTCAGAAACATCGTAAACAGTCAAAAACATCATAAACAGTTAAAAAACAAACTGTCAGAAATATCATGAACAGTCAAAAACATTGTAAACAGTCAGAAACATTGTAAACAGTCAAAAACATCATAAACAGTCAGAAATATCGTAAACAGTCAGAAACATCGTAAACAGTCAAAAAATTTGTAAACAGTCAGAAATATCATAAACAGGTTCCGGCGCTTTGGTGTGGGGGATAAGCGTGCGGCACATATTGAGGCTGAGCCTCTCTGCAGGCGTCGCGGGTTCGCGTCCCAGACCTGACGAGCTATTTCTGCAGTGTCTTCCCTCTCCCTACCTGTTTCGCCCTCTCCCTCTACAATAAAGGCCACTAGAGCCCAAAAATGTAAAAAAAAAATATATATATATCATAAACAGTCAAAACATCGTAAGCAGTCAGAAACATTGTAAACTGTCAGAAACATCATATACAACAGTAAAAAAAAAAAAGTAAATACAGTAGTCAGAAACATCATAAACAGTCAAAAACATTGTAAACAGTCAAAAACATCAGAAACAGTCAAAAACAAACAGTCAGAAATATCATAAACTGTCAAAAACACTGTAAACCGTCAGAAACATTGTAAACAGTCAAAAACATCAGAAACAGTCAGAAACATCGTAAACAGTCAAAAAATAGTAAATAGCCAGAAACATTATAAACAGTCAGAAACATCGTAAACAGTCAAAAATATCATAAACAGTCAAAACAAACAGTCAGAAATATTATAAACAGTCAAAAACATTCAGAACAAGCGTTCAATACAAAAACAACTGGACTTTATTTGTTACAGAAAACGTTTTACCCTCTATCATGAATTGAAAAAGCCCTTTGGATAGAGGGTGAAACGTTTTCTGTAACAAATAAAGTCCAGTTGTTTTTGTATTGAACGCTTGTTCTGATTTTATCATGTCCTGGATGACTGAGAATCTTCACCAGCACAGTCAAAAACATTGTAAACAGTCAGAAACATTGTAAACAGTCAAAAACATCATAAACAGTCAGAAATATCGTAAAGTCAAAAACAATGTAAACAGTCAGAAACATCGTAAACTGTCAAAAACATCATAAACAGTCAATAACAAACAGTCAGAAATATCATAAACAGTCAAAAACATTGTAAACAGTCAGAAACATTGTAAACAGTCAAAAACATCATAACAGTCAGAAATATCGTAAACAGTCAGAAACATTGTAAACAGTAAAAAAATAGTAAACAGTCAGAAATATCATAAACAGTCAAAAACATCGTAAACAGTCAGAAACATCGTAAACTGTCAAACATCGTAAACAGTCAAAAAATAACAAATAGTCAGAAACATCATAAACAGTCAAAAACATTGTAAACACTCAGAAACATTGTAAACAGAAACGTAAACAGTAAGAAACAGTAAACGGTCAGAAACATAGTAAACAGTCAGAAACATAGTAAACCGAAACATTGCACACATAATTCCTACCCAGCATGCTGTGCAACGCTCACACTGTCTCTGGGACGTGACTCACACATTTCAAACATACTTTAACACAAACAGATTTATTACAGAGGAAATATTGATGATGACACCCAACAGCTTTGTAGTTAGTTTAGAAAAGTAGTTCATCACAAAGAGGATCAGCAAAGTGAGTTAATTCATTAAAGTAAACCACACGAGGAAGATGTCCGACACACATTGAATGCATCATTATAGTAAATGACATGAGGGAGACGTCCAACATACACTGAATGCATCATTACAGTAAATGACATGAGGGAGACGTCCAACATACACTGAATGCATCATTACAGTAAATGACATGAGGGAGACGTCCAACATACATTGAATGCATCATTATAGTAAATGACATGAGGGAGACGTCCAACATACACTGAATGCATCATTACAGTAAATGACATGAGGGAGACGTCCAACATACACTGAATGCATCATTACAGTAAATGACATGAGGGAGACGTCCAACATACATTGAATGCATCATTATAGTAAATGACATGAGGGAGACGTCCAACATACACTGAATGCATCATTACAGTAAATGACATGAGGGAGATGCCCGACACACATTGAATGCATCATTATAGTAAACGACATGAGGGAGATCTAAAAGAGTTAAGTCTGGTCCTCTGGATGTTCAAAAACACAAAACATAACAAAAAAGTAGATTTTTTTCTTTCTTTTTTTATGTCCAGAGGACCAGACTTAGCTTTTTTAGATTTTTCTAATAGAGCATGCATCAGGACATGAGGGAGACGTCCAACACACGCTGAATGCATCATTACAGTAAATGACATGAGGGAGACGTCCAACATACATTGAATGCATCATTATAGTAAATGACATGAGGGAGACGTCCAACATACATTGAATGCATCATTATAGTAATGTCATCATGATTACCTGCAGTGTTCCGTCAGTGAGGACTGAACTTGGAAAAAGGGCCTTCTCCTACTCTGCTCCTGCTTCATGGAATATCTTACAAAAAGATCTGAAGCTCTCGACCTTGACTTCTCTAAATGGTTTTCAGAATCTGTTGGAATCCTGGCAAAAACCAATGCAGATTTGTTCCTGTCTTTGATTTTATACGTCTACCTTATAATGTTTTGCTAGTTTTTTGATACTTTGTTAAAAAAAAAAAAAAAAAAAATCTTTTGTTTTTTTCTCTCTTTTGTTTTCTATTGTTTATTGTTTGTTTGTTTATTGTTTATTGTTTAAGGAAATTCTATCACTGCTGTTCATTGTTCTTTAGTTTTAGCAGGTCGCTTTCGTAAATGAGCCCATGAGGTTCAAAAGATTTACCTGACTAAATAAAGGTTGAATGAATTATAGTAAATGACATGAGGGAGATGCCCGACACACATTGAATGCATCATTATAGTAAACGACATGAGGGAGATCTAAAAGAGTTAAGTCTGGTCCTCTGGATGTTCAAAAACACAAAACATAACAAAAAAGTAGATTTTTTTCTTTCTTTTTTTATGTCCAGAGGACCAGACTTAGCTTTTTTAGATTTTTCTAATAGAGCATGCATCAGGACATGAGGGAGACGTCCAACACACGCTGAATGCATCATTACAGTAAATGACATGAGGGAGATGTCCAACATACATTGAATGCATCATTATAGTAAATGACATGAGGGAGACGTCCAACATACATTGAATGCATCATTACAGTAAATGACATGAGGGAGATGTCCAACATACATTGAATGCATCATTACAGTAAATGACATGAGGGAGATGTCCAACATACATTGAATGCATCATTACAGTAAATGACATGAGGGAGATGTCCAACATACATTGAATGCATCATTACAGTAAATGACATGAGGGAGATGTCCAACATACATTGAATGCATCATTACAGTAAATGACATGAGGGAGATGTACAACATACATTGAATGCATCATTACATTAAATTACATGAGGGGGACATCCAACACACATTGAATGCATCAGTCAGAGTTCTGCTCCGCCTCCTTGGTTCTGATGGGCCGGTTTATTTTCTGAAAGCTCACGTGTGAACAGGACGCTTTACTAGTGGTTTATGAACTATTTGACGTTGTGTTCAATGTTGTCACATTCATGTCAGTCTTCAGAGACGTGGATGACAATTAAAGTTTTAACGTCAGCTTGTGATTATTATTTTTTATCTGTTTAGCAGTTTTGCTTTAGCAAAGCTAATTTTTAGTTAGTGAATCAGTGGTTAGCAAGACCAACTTCTTCATTAGCTGTGCCCATCACTTCGGTTACAGCTGCTGTTTTAAATGTGCTTTATAAATAAATTTGACTTGACCACTGCAGCTGAGGCACAGACAACCACCACGTCACACAAAACCAGAAGAAAGACACAGAAAAACACCACAAACCCACACTAACCCTCCAGAGATGACCACAAAGCCAGAAAACAACATGAGGTAATACCCTGATGCATGCCCAATAATCCTGAGGTAACCTAAAGCAGCTGATGAGTCAAACAACTAAAGACTATCATGGACAGAGTGACGGACCCAGATGTGTCCCCTCGTCTTTAGTTTATCAGACAGGGAATAAATACATAAAATGTAGATCTGAAACAGGACAAAAACACCTGAAGAGCATCAGGTGGAACTAGCACACCAGAACAGACTTACTGGGAGGAAAGTCTTACCTCTTGGTTCCACTCCTGGTCCATACACCTTCACCCCACTGGTGTCCACAGCTGGATCCACCTGCAGGCGGGTGGGGAACTTGGGCACAGTGTGACCCCCATATTTGATGGTGATGGTGTACATGCCATGGCTCTGGGGGATGTAGGTGATAGAGTAGGTCCTGTCGCTGTTGTCCTGAACGTGAACTTCAGCTTTGGTTCCCATCTCTGAGATGATCTCGATGGTGAGCTCAGCCTCGCCAGCCTTGGAGCAGTCCACCACAAAAGACCCAGTCTCGTTGACTTGTGCTCGCTCCAAGCCGGGGCCACTGGCCATCACCTTGCTGGGGTCGAACATGGACTGGACCACAGCCTTGAAGGGTGACCCGGGGACATGCTGCTCTGCAAACAGGATGTTAATGGCGTACTCACCAGGCTCGGTGGGCAGATAGGACACAGAACAAGATCCGTCGCCATTGTCCTGGCATTCAATTTTGGCCTCACAAGGACCTTCTACTGTCAGGCCCAGTCCACCAGTTCCAGCACCTTTAGTGTCAATGGCAAAGGGGGCCGTTTTCCCCACCATACCACCCTGAAGACCAGGGCCATAGGCTTGGACCTGAAGAACATTGAAAACAAAGCAAGGACTTCTCAGGACTGGACACTAGAAAGAAACGAGGGACTCAGCTAGACTTTGTGGAGCTTAGCAGCTTTGTTGGGAGGTCTTAAAAACTTGGGACCAGGTAAGGTTTACTGGGACCATAAAAGAACATTTGGATTAAAGTCTTACTGAAGCAAGGTCCTACAGAAAGTTAGTTGGTATAAAAAGTCTTTGTTGAAATAGGAGAAATTTACTGAGAATTATAAAGATCCATTTAGACCAAGATAAGATAACCTGGACTAAGAAAGACCTATTGGGATCAATAAGGGTTTAACCTTACCATGGGAAGTTTACTGGGACTCAGAAAGGTTTAAGACAACCAGAAAAAGAACAATTGGACAAAGACATGTTTAAGAAGACCAGGGAACCATTTTCTAGGAATTAAAAGTTTTTACTGGATCTGTGGAAGGTTTATCCAGACAGAGCAGAGGTTCTTTTAGTTCTTTAAGAAATGTTCATTTGGATTATTTAAAAAATATATAAAAAAGATTTTACACTTTTGGATTGACACTGCTTTGAACTGAGTTTAATTCCAGAACTTTTGCGCAGCTCTCATTTTCACATTTGTTGGACGGTTGGTCAAACCAGTTGATTCGAGACATGAAACATGGAAGACTTGGACCACATCTGGCTTCTAAGTACCACCAAGTGTTTTTGGTTGATAAGACTGTGTTTAGTATGAAGAGACTGTGAAAGTGAAGAGTCTTGAAACTTTTGTAAAGGAATGAGAGGTGCTCACCTTTGAGGGGTCAGGGGGCATGATGCCCTCCACGGTAAACGGACTTCCTGGGACTGGGTTTCTGTCATAGCTGATGTCCACTCTGAACGGTCCTTCCTCGTGGGGAACGTACTTCACCGTGTGAACCTCACTGGCCGTGTCCAGCTCCAGTTTGCAGGGGATTGGACGGAGTGATGGAGACATGATCTTTACATCCAGTTCTCCTTGACCTCCAGCCCCTCCAACACTGACAAAGAACTCCTGGTCCTTCCCCACATCCACCTCTTTCATTTGCACACAAACACATCAGGAGGGTCACACACCAACATAGTCAAGTCCTTTTAGAGTATTTGTGAAACCAAAGTGCAACAGTCAGACATGATCCGGTTGATCCCAAAATATATAATTTTTGTAAAATATGACTATTTCAGACTGTCCTAGTGGGCAGTGACCCTTGACCCTAAACCTAACTCAGACTGCTAAGCCTAACCCTCTGACCTTTGACCCTAAATGTAACTGCCAACACTGACCATAAAACCCCTGACACGGGACCCTGACAGGAACCTTGGGCCCATCGCCTTACATAATACTCTCTCTCCTTGGAGCCCTCGTTGGAGTGAGGCCATAGCTAGAGGCCTGGTGGGGGCAGGGAGCGTGCACGAGGCCTGGGTGGGGGCAGGGAGCGTGCACGAGGAGCCAGTGCAGTGATGAACTGTGCACAGTTTCTGTAACATTCACCATATTCTAATTGTTCTAATCCGAGCTAACCAGACAGCCACCAACTTTCTACAGACTTACTGTTGTTCAGTCCCTGAACGGCGACCTTACTGAGGTCCAGTGGGGGGGCCACAGTGATGCTGAATGGACTTTTAGGGATGGGGTCTCCTCCATGGCACACAGTGATGGACATGTTCCCCTGGAAAACACACACTGCACTTGACTCGGGTTCTGTGGCCGGTTCATTTGAGTTTATCAGTCTGGTTAACTCAGGTTCGTCAGTTTAATTTGACCCGGCCCACTGCTCATCCCGGCGTGGTACCTGCTGCACGGCGGTGTAGCGGACCGTGTACGAGTAGTCGTGGTTGTCGATGATCTCAAAGTCTTGAACAGCCTCGCCTTTTGCTGCTCCGATGAAATGAACCTCAGGTTTGGCTTTTCCAGCTCCCTTTGTGTAAATGTTGAAGTGAGTGGGTTTTCCCACCTCCACACCTGCACAGGTGAGACAGGTAACACATAAAGACACGGACAGTGTTCCATGCATGAAGGATCATTTCATCAGTGTGAGAGTCTGAATCTTGTTGAGTGCATCTTTGTTTTGTTCTGTCCATCTTTGGGTCCGTGGTCCTCTTGACCTGAACAAAGTTCACTTCTGGAGTTTGTACTCCTTGTACATACCCACCTGCCCGGTTGAGTCCAGGTCCCTCCGCTCGGACTTTAGCTGCATCATGGGAGGGATCCACCTTTATTCTGAAAGGGCTGATGGGAATTTCCTGTTTTCAACAGTAAATGTGGCGTTAGTTTCTTTTCCACTCGACGTGTTCCTTGAGGATGGCGTACCTGTTGACGCTCTCACCTGGTCGGCAAACAGCACCATGATGGTGTACTGACCCGGACCTGGAGGCATGTACTTCACTGTGAACGTGTCGTTGTCGTTCTTGATGATGTCGAAGTCGATGTCAGCCTCCGCCGGTCCGACCACACCTGGAGCACACTTGATCCCGATGCTGACATCACCTGGCAGGAAAACACATCGTTTGTTCTGATGAGCGACTCAAACGTGTCCATACAACTCCTGAGTGTTACAACGTTTAAACTGAAAATCTGTAAAAAACACAAAGTAAAAGCACAGATTATCTAAAGACTCATGTGTTTAAAGCAAAGCTCCAACTGCTAGAGGTTTATAAATCTCTAAAGGTGTCCTCTGCACATCTTGGATGGACCTCAGGTGCAGAAATGTTCTGGAAAATAAGCATCACCTTCATATTTATCCCGTTTAATGCAGAAAGACAAGAAAACATCCAGCACCTGTTAGTCAGGAAGTGAATTCTGGAGCAAGTCTCACCCTGTCCGGCCTCGCTGCAGTCCACAGTGAAGTACGTGGGCTCGTTGGTCTTCAGTCCCGTCTTCTCAACACCTGGACCATAAACCTTCACGTTCTCTGGATGGCTACCCTCTCCGATGATCACCTGACCATCAGCATTTCAACAAACACTCTCTCAGTTCTTCATAAACACAAATGAAATCAAACTGATCATAAGTCATATTTCATCAGATCTGTTATGTTCTGAAGGACGTGGGCATTTCTGGGGTAGTCCTTTCATCTGAAAAGATCCAGAGGACAACATGCGCTGTGATCACTACAACAACTGACATATGAGCCTGGAGGTCCCAAACCATGATCTGAACTGAAGAGACCTTGTGGACGGGAGGTGAAACGACTTCTAGAACCGACAAGTCCAGTTGCTTCTTTGGAACCACTCAGGTCTGCTTTGTCCTGGATGACTCATTATTATGAACCTTTGTATAACCAGGCACGCCCCACTGAGATCACAGATCCACTGAGATCACAGATCCAATTGAGATCACAGATCTACTGAGATCACAGATCCATTGAGATCACAGATCCACTGAGATCACAGATCCATTGAGATCACAGATCTACTGAGATCACAGATCCATTGAGATCACTGATCCACTGAGATCACAGATCCATTGAGTCCACTGATCCACTGAGATCACTGATCCATTGAGATCACAGATCCACTGAGATCACTGATCCACTGAGATCACAGATCCACTGAGATCACCGATCCATTGAGATCACAGATCCACTGAGATCACCGATCCATTGAGATCACAGATCCACTGAGATCCCAATCCACTGAGATCACAGATCCATTGAGATCACCGATCAATTGAGATCACTGATCCACTGAGATCACAGATCCACTGAGATCACCGATCCATTGAGATCACCGATCCATTGAGATCACTGATCCACTGAGATCACAGATCCACTGAGATCACAGATCCACTCCACTGAGATTGCAGATCCTCTGAGATCACAGGTCCACTGAGATCACAGATCCATTGATATCACAGATCCATTGATATCACAGATCCACTGAGATCACAGATCCATTGAGATCATAGATCCACTGAGATCACAGATCCACTGAGATCACAGATCCACTGAGATCACAGATCCACTGAGATCGCAGATCCATTGAGATCACAGATCCACTGAGATCACAGATCCACTGAGATCACAGATCCATTGAGGTCACCGATCCACTGAAATCACAATCCACTGAGATCGCCAATCCATTGAGATTGCAGATCCACTGAGATTGCAGATCCACTGAGATCACAGATCCACTGAGATCACAGGTCCACTGAGATCACAGATCCATTGAGATCACAGATCCATTGAGATCACAGATCCACTGAGATCACAGATCCATTGAGATCACAGATCCACTGAGATCACAGATCCATTGAGATTGCAGATCCACTGAGATCACAGATCCACTGAGATCACAGGTCCACTGAGATCACAGATCCATTGAGATCACAGATTCACTGAGATCACAGATCCATTGAGATCACAGATCCATTGAGATCACAGATCCACTGAGATCACAGATCCATTTAGATCACAGATCCATTTAGATCACATATCCACTGAGATCACAGATCCACTGAGATCACAGATCCACTGAGATCACAGATCCATTGAGATTGCAGATCCATTGAGATTTCAGATCCACTGAGATCACAGATCCACTGAGATCACAGATCTCTTCTGTAAGGGACCTGAATGCAGCCTAACATGCATATTATGGACTGTGGGAGAAAACCCACTCAAACATGGAGAGAACATGCAAACTCCACACAGAACGACCAGGTGCAAACCACAGATTGATCCCACGACCTTGTTGCTGTGAGGCAACTGTGCTAACCGCTGAGCCTCCATGCTGCCAAAGTTAGGGTTTCTAAGTTACGTTGACCTCAGCCCCATAACGTAGGGCCATGGGGTTGAGGTGAGTGTTGATGGGTGTGGCAGGTGAGATGTTTGCATACCCTGAAGGGGCTGTCGGGGACGTTGACTTCCCCCCAGGTGACGATGAGGGTGTGTTTGATGGGCTTTGTAGGGATGTACACACAGAAGTAGCTGCAGTCTCCATTCTCTGTGATCTGGATGTCGATGGGGAAACCATCTGCATCCTGAACCAACACATCTCATTAATCTTCAGCGCTGCTTGTTTATTCGGCAGCTAGAAGACAACAGAACTTTGGAGTTCAGACCTGTGCGTAAATCTTCAGCTCTCCTCCGCCAGCTCCACTGGTGTCAATGGTGAAGTCAGCGGGCTTGTTGACGATGCAGCCCAGAGGCTCCAGACCAGGTCCGTAACATCTCACCTGAGGAGCAGAGAACACAGCGCGCTCTGGTTTACTGGTAAACTTATGAGAATCTAAAAAACACAGCGAGACTCGGACCTTCTCAGGAAACGTGTCGCTGGCAGCAGGGAGGACGTGAGCCATGAAGGGGCTGTCCTTGATGTCCTCGTCATCACAGATAACGTGGATGGCATAGTCGCCCGGTTCAGTCGGCCAGTATCGGACATCACATGACCCGTCACCTTTGTCATCACACTCAATCTTAGCCTGGGAGGGGCCCTCGATGGAGAAGCCTGCACAGAAACGAGTCCAGGTTCAGATGTGACTGAAGAACGTCCGTGAAGTCAAAGCCTGGTCGTACGGAGCTCACATGTTTTCTGTACATATTCACTTCTCATGTTTACAACAAGCAATTTCTCATTGGAAGCTGTTGCTTTAGATCTACGTGATCCCAGTAGGTTGACGACACTCTGCTGGTCATTTTCATTAAACTGGTGAAAATAATCAGATTCCATCAACAGAAACTGGAAATCTAGTTTAAAATGATCAAATCAAAAAAAGGCGTTCAATACAGGATCAACTGGACTTTATTTGTTTCTGTTTTATTTCTTTCGCCTTTTTTTGATTTCATCATGTCCTGGACGACTGAGAATCTTCACCAGCATATTAAAATGATCAGGTTTGTGTAGATTAATCCAGTATTCTGTGTATTTGTTGGTTAACGATGCAGTTTTCATCTTTTAAACCGTAGAAAGCTCCCAGTGGGTCAGAATCTGATCTGGAGTCTGGTGCAGGTCAGAAGTTCAAATGGGTCAAACCACGAGCAGAACCTTTGTGTTGCTGAAACATACCAAGAGTTCCCACTTCTGTGCCAATGGCTTCCACCACAAAGTCGGCGCTCTTCCCCACCATGCCGGTCTCTAGACCTGGACCCCAGGCCCTGACCTTCTGAGGCCCGGCCTCCTCGCTTACATGGACTTCAAATGGGCTGAAACACAACAACAGATTATTTGTTTCAGTCACTGGACCCAAAAAAACCTTCACATATGTGAAAACTCTGATCTCTGGAGAACCGCAGGGTTCCATGCTTAGACCTCTACAGCTCTGGTTTTCACTTGGTCAAAGAGCATGTTTTAAACAACATATGCAGCAGTAAATATAAAAACACCTCCACCAAACTGGAGGAGTCACCTGCGTGGGATGCCATGTCCTCCCCACGTGATGGATATGATGTACTTTCCTGTCGTGACGGGGTAATAATTACATTCAAAAACTCCATTTTCCATCTCCAGCACCTTCACTGGCTCCTCCACACCCTCTGAAGATCAAACCAAATATCAGCTAGGATTGTTTCAAATAAAGCTGCATTTCAGGTAAGAATCAATTCATTTGATCAAACAACTTAAATTTATCAATTTGCACTTCATCAACAAAATTTTTCTGTTGGAATTTCTGTGAATTAATCAATGGAACAAAAAACCTGGTGGGTGACACTAAAGTTTGGACCATAATTTAATACTAACAAAATAAATGATTTACAGAAAGTTCTGTTCATTTCAATCAGCTGTTGATTATTCAGTGTATGTACAGAAATTCTTAAGTCAAATTTAATACCTTTTAATACATTTTTAATACCATCACAATATTTTTTAATACCATCATGACACTGAGCTGCAACTGTAGCGGCAACCTGTTGTATTTCAGTTCCATGCAACTAATTGTAAAGTGATAGATTACTGTCATTTTCTTCCTAAACTTTGGTAGTAAATGTAGTTTTATAATAATTACTGGATACATCAATTTGCTTCTTGCCTCAATAAAAGCACTGACCTACTTGTTATTTAAATCTAACCCAAGACAAAAAGTTTAATTGTTCCCACACACAACATATCTCTAATGACAAACTAAAAATCATAAACTTGAAAACAGAACAGTTTAGTTAAAATAATTCAACACTGAAAACATGCACAATTCAAAAAGAGAGGGCGAAAAATAATAACTACCATATTTTTCAGCCTGTAAGTCGCAGTTTTTTGCATAATTTACATGCCCTGCAACTTATAGGCCGAAGTGACATATTTATGGATTTTTTCCCCATATTTATAAACCGTTTTGCTGAGATATGACCGTTTCCATTCATTCTGACTGGAAAAAGAAAAAAGAAGAAAAAAAAACAGCAGTACTTGATGGTCCCAGAGTAGTAATATTTGTATTGCATGCTGTTGGCTGTTGTATCATGTAATAGGAAAACGTGGTGCCTAATGCCTATAATGAAAATTAAAAAAAGTTCAAGACAAAAACAACTGGACTTTATTTATTATACTATTTATTATACTATTTATTATACTATTTATTATACTATTTATTATACTATTTATTATACTACCTTATTTTTCGGAGTATAGGTTGCACCGGAGTATAGGTTGCATTGTCCAATTATTACCAATAGATTGGAAAAATCCCTAGATAGGTCGCACCTACGTTTAGCTCTGCTGCAAATGTCTGCCACAGGAGCACAGCAAGGCTTTTAAGAAGATTAACACTTAAAAACAATTATTTGTTTGATAAAAATTATGGCAAATATGTGTCTAAGCTGAACTTTTCCTTAAAGGGGACCACATATTCAAAATTCACTTTTTAATGTTTTTTTACTCAACTTTGGGTATTTACTTCATAAAAAAACAGTCCTAAGGCCAAAAAAATGCACCCAGTGGTTTATTTACTCTAAATAGATTTATTTATCTTTGATAAATACACTTTGTTTCCCACTTCCTGCGGTTTGTGACATCACAAACCGCAGCCAACCGCAGCCAACCACCTCAAACCTGAGTCCAGCCCCTCACCTAGCAACCCCTGGTGATGCTCCACCCACTTCAGTATTAAACACATGACTGTTGTTTTTCATGATTTCATCTCATCTTTTGTTTATATGTTCTTAATTTCATGTGTACAGCACTTTGTTGCAGCTGTGGTTTTTTTAAATGGCTTTATAAATATAACCTCAGCTGGAGCAACAACACCACCAGCCTGATCAAGAAAGGTCATCAGAGACTCTACTTCCTCAGACGGCTGAGACGAGCTGGTCTGAGCAGCCCAGTCCTCACCTCCTTCTACAGGTGTGCAGTGGAGAGCATCCTGTGCTCCAGCATCAACGTGTGGCATGGAGGCTGCACAGTTGAAGAGAGGAAAGCTCTGCAGAGAGTGGTGAAGGCTGCACAGAAGATGTTGGAGTCAGTCTCCCCACCATCACAGACATTTACACCTCCAGATGCAGGAAAAGAGCCACCTGCATCATGAAAGACCTCACTCACCCAGCACACTCACTCTTTGCACCACTCCCCTCGGGACGGAGGTTGAGGAGCATCAAATGTAGAACCACTAGACTGAGGAACAGCTTCTACCCTGAGGCTGTTAGACTCATGAATAAATAAATAATAAGAATAAACACTGCAAAATGTCACATCATGTTGATACTGATCTGTTTCTTGTTGCTGTGTTCATCTGTGACCATCTGCTCATAATGACTCATGTTCGTGCTGCTGTTTATAATGATGTTTTTCTACTACATTAGGGCTTAGTGTATTACTAGCTGATGTCTCTCTTAGTTAATCCTAGATGTTATTATTGTTTTTCTCTTGCATTTGTTGTTGGATGTAACTGGGACCCTGTGTACATAATCTCGTTTTCAACACATGTACTACATGCGGTGCAAATGACAATAAAGACTCTCTCTGACTCTGACTCTGAAATAAAGTATAATTGTTATTTTTATGTTTTAGTTCAATTTTTAGTGTATTTGCGATCGCTCCCAACGCGCAGCCGGCAAAAATTAAACGAGCGGACCCCCGGCGTAGGGACCGGTGGCGACGGGACCCTCTTCTGGCGCGATGGAGCGGAGCTTCAACTGTACAGCCTCGCAGCGAGGACCTTCTCCTTACGGATTAATTTACGGGAGACACTTGGTGAACTTTGTTGTCTTGACTGGAACAGCGATAACTCCCAAAATCTCCGCGTGCAACGAGCGGAGCTGGCGAACACCGGAAGAGGAACAAGCTAACATTAGCATCGGATTCGGGTGGTCTCATGCTAAAAGGAGCAGCAAATTGCGGCGCGCTCAGACGGGTTTCGGTAAGTTATCTTAAAGGGATTGTGACATGATTTTTTTACTATTCATAAAATTGCTCAAAATATATATATTTTATCATTTAAATATGTTTGTTTTTGCAAACAAAATGATAAATCACTTTAATTTTGCTTTAAAAGTGATTTTGAACTTCAAGCCGTGTTTAATCATGGGAAATCCGATTACACTCGAACGCACCATATGTGATGTCACACTGGGCAGAGGGCTGTGGTGTCTTTAATAGCGGACAATTTAAAACTGGACGAATTTAGCAATCTATGTGAAGATTTGAGCTATTTGTCTTCATTTTGGGAAGCAGAAAATAGTTTGGGTGATGGAACAAGAAACAACAGGATCTAATTTAGGTCTGATGCTGTATCAGACTTCCTTCATGTCGAGCTGCTCATACCTGCGCACTGTGACAAGCCCAGAGCTCTGCCCGGTGTGACATCACAGATGGTGCGTTCGTGTGTAATGGGATTTCCCATGATTAAACACGGCTTGAAGTTCAAAATCACTTTTAAAGCAAAATTAAAGTGATTTATCATTTTGTTTGCAAAAACAAACATATTTAAATGATAAAATATATATATTTTGAGCAATTTTATGAATAGTAAAAAAATCATGTCACAATCCCTTTAAGCTAGCACTAACAGTAAGTCAAATGAGTAATAAAAAAAGAGCTAATTTTAAAACAACAACACATTACAGATACTGGCTGTTACAGAGGGCGTAAACAGATCGTTGAAGGGCGTGGACTTCAGAACTTGTATCAGAAACCGGTCGTTCAAAACGAAAGTTAAAAATGGCAGAATTAAAAAGGGTATAATTAATTATCTAAGAATTATTTTGTGTATTTTAAAGGTTCAGTATGCAGTTTCTGTAGAACTGCAGCACTTAGAAATATTTTCAACAGGCAAAGCATTCTGATCCCTCCCCCTCAGAGCCATATATGGCTCTGCCCCCTTGTGGTCTGTTGAATTTCAAATTCAAGCTCTGTTTTTATTGGCTGATTCAAATTCAAGCTCTGTTTTTATTGGCTGGTTACAAACTCTGTTTTTATTGGCTGGAAAATGGCGGGTCACCTTTTCTTTTTAGAAATGCTTATTTACCACCTGGAGAAGCAAGGGGACAATATTTTTTTTTTTTTTTTCAGAGATTACCTGGCTAACATCAGTCTGTCAGGAGGTAGTGACAGAGTGAAGAAATATGTTCATAAAAAAAGCTACATACTGCAGCTTTAAAATGAATTAATATTGTCAAGATAGCACACAGACATAACATAAAAATTTTAAATACCTATATGTGGTCTCCTTTAATAAATGAACGTAATTGTGAAATGAGCTGGATTTAAAAATTTTGTTAGCCGAAAGTGATAAAAAGCCATATATAGGTCGCACCTGAGTATAGGTCACAGGCCATGAAAAAAATGATAAAAAGGTGCGACCTATACTCCGAAAAATACGGTATACTTAATACTTTGTTTTTTTTTCTTGCACTTTTTAGAATTTACAATGTCCTGGATGACTGAGAATCTTCACCAGCTATTAATGACTCAATCGGCCTGACATACTCTCCCCACCTTCATTCTACTCTGCTTGGAACAGTCAAAACAGCTGCAACGCCCTGACGAAATGCAGCTAATTTGACCATTAAAGTGCATTTATTAAGTAAATGATAGACAGAGACACACCTCTGCTATAATTTCGAGCTAAAAAATAATTGTTTAGGTGCTTTTCTTGTTAAATGTCGAAGGATAAAACCACGTTCCTCTTTCTTGTTTCTTTTTACAGACATGACAAAAAGGCTCGCCCAGCTCATTCAACCTTTATTTAGTCAGGTAAATCTCATTGAGCCTCGAGGGCTCATTTACAAAAGCGACCTGCTACAAACTAAAGAATGATGAACAGCAATGATAGAAGTTCCTTAAACAACAAACAACAGAAAAAACACAAGAGAGAAAGACAAAGTGAAATGCAAAGTATCAAAACTAGCAAAACACCACAAGGTAGATGTAGAAAATCAAAAACAGGAACATGTCTGCAATGGTTTTTGCCAGGATTCAGAGTCAGAGTCAGAGTCAGAGATTCTTTATTGTCATTTGCACCGCATGTGGTACATGTGATGAAAACGAGATTATGTACACGAGGTCCCAGTTACATCCAACAACAGATGAAAGATAAAAACAGTAATAACATCTAGAGCTAACTAAGAAAAACATCAACTAGTAATACACTAAGCTTAATATAGTGGGAATAAACAGCAGCACGAACATGAGTTTGTATGAGCAGATGGTCACAGATGAACACAGCAACAGATTCCAACAGATTCTGAAAACCATTTAGAGAAGTCAAGGTCGAGATCTTCAGATCTTTTTGTAAGATATTCCATGAAGCAGGAGCGGAGTAGGAGAAGGCCCTTTTTCCAAGTTCAGTCCTCACTGACGGAACACTGCAGGTAATCATGTCCTGAGAGCGCACGCTGTAGCTGCACTCACACAGAGACATGTAGGAGGAGATGTATGAGGGCAGCAGACCAAGAAGTGATTTAAAGATGAAAATGTACCAGTGGAAGAGTCTGCGTGAGGTTAATGATGTCCAGTTAACCAGTGAATACAGGGTGCAGTGGTGGGTACGATAATCACAACCAGTTATGAATCTTAGTGCACCATGATAGACAACATCCAACATCTGCAGGATGCACCATGATAGACAACATCCAACATCTGCAGGATGCACCATGATAGACAACATCCAACATCTGCAGGATGCACCATGATAGACAACATCCAACATCTGCAGGATGCACCATGATAGACAACATCCAACATCTGCAGGATGCACCATGATAGACAACATCCAACATCTGCAGGGTGCTTGTAGGAGCATTCATGTAGAGAATGTCACCGTAATCAATGGAGGGAAGGAAAGTCACAGATACAAGGCGTTTCCTAACATTCAGTGTTAGACATGATTTGTTTCTGAAAAAGAAACCCAGTTTAACTTTCAGTTTCTTCACTAGGTTTTCCACGTGGAGTTTAAAAGAGAGATGTGAATCGACCAGGATACCCAAATATTTATAGGAATCAACAAACTCAATAGGGACACCATTTGAAGATAAAATCAGAGGAAGATCTGCTGGGACCGACTTCCTACTTGAAAAAAACATCCCTTTTGTTTTATCAGCATTTAGGACAAGTTTGAGACGGAACAAATCTGACTGGATGATGTCAAAAGCGGATTGCAGAAACTGGAAAGCCTTAGCTACTGTTTTAGCTCGACAGTAAACAACTGTATCATCAGCATAGAAATGTAAGGATGCATCAGGGATGCTCTGACCTACATTAGCTATGTAAATTGAAAGAGGGTTGGTCCTAAGACTGAGCCTTGTGGTACACCTACATTAGCTATGTAGATTGTAAAGAGAGTGGGTCCTAAAACTGAGCCTTGTGGTACACCATTTTTAACTGTTAAATAGCTGGAAGAAGTACCGTTATGTTGAACACATTGCCTCCGATTGGAAAGATAGTTAGAAAACCAACCGATGGTGTGATCAGAGAAACCGATTTCTGAGAGCTTATGACACAGGATGTTATGATCCACAGTGTCAAAAGCTTTAGACAGGTCTAAGAAAAGTGCAGCACAATAGTCCTTAGCATCCAATGCTTCAACAACATCATTCAGAACCTTCAGAGAAGCAGTTGTTGTGCTGTGTTTTTTCCTGAAACCAGATTGATGGAGAGGTAAGATGTTAAATGAGTCCAGANAAAAATAAAATATAAAAAATTATATATATATATATAGTAGGTTTAAAAAAATTAATACCTCGTCAGATGACGTTTATTACTTTTTAATTCTTTTTATTTGCCGTAATTTGTGTTAATTTTATTTACTACCTTTTAATACCTTTTTCAACCCCGCAGATACCCTGTTATTAAAAATCTAAATAAACTGCAAAAACCTGGAAAACAAACATAAAACATTTAAATCTAATAAATGACATGACTTATTTGGTTCAGTCCACTTAAAGTGGCTTCAATAAGTCCAGTTAACTACGGCAGATAACTTCAACTTATCTGTCCAGAGTTCATCAGATTTTATAACTCGGGTTCATCAGATTTTATAACTCGGGTTTATCAGATTTTATAACTCGGGTTTATCAGTTCAATGTTTAAAACGAGGAAAACAAACAAATCTTTCACATCAAAGGTTTGATTTGTGGTTTGTGGAGATCAATTAAAACTGATCAGATATTAACACCATTATTTTAACCTCTGTCAGTCAATAAAACAGATCCATGTGAGATCATCAGCAGAACATTTGTTTCCAGATTAGAAGAAAACAAGAGTTTTATGAAAGAATAAAATTAATTGATTATCTCTGTAAATCTGACAACAGATTGTTAGTTGTTTTTTTTTTTTTACTTTAGTAAACCCTTGTCGTTAAAGATGGTTTTATTCCATTTAATGTTGGCTGGTTCTGATCTGATGTTTCATACCTGACTCGGGTCTGGGGGTCTTACTCGGTCCCTTCACGCTGACCCTCAGCTCGCCGCCGCCGCCTCCTTTGGTGTAGACTTTAAAGTCTGCCACCTCCTTCACCCTCAGGCCCTTCGGCTGCAGACCCCGGCCCAGGGCCCGGCAGGCGTTTGGGTTGCAGGCTGTCAGAACCAGACACAAGATGGGAGTTAGAGCAGCAGACAGAGAGAAACTGATCACAAAGAAATCAATAAAAAACACGTTGTTTGTCTCAGGGGGGTCGGAGCAGGAACAAGAAACTAAAAGAAGAAGACAAACATTCTGAAATAAACATTTAAATCTGCTTTGACTAAATGAGTTGTCCAACCTGCTGTCAATCACCTGATCAACTGCTGTCAATCACCTGATCAACTGCTGTCAATCACCTGATCAACTGCTGTCAATCACCTGATCAACTGCTGTCAATCACCTGATCAACTGCTGTCAATCACCTGATCAACTGCTGTCAATCACCTGATCAACTGCTGTCAATCACCTGATCAACTGCTGTCAATCACCTGATCAACTGCTGTCAATCACCTGATCAACTGCTGTCAATCACCTGATCAACTGCTGTCAATCACCTGATCAACTGCTGTCAATCACCTGATCAACTGCTGTCAATCACCTGATCAACTGCTGTCAATCACCTGATCAACTGCTGTCAATCACCTGATCAACTGCTGTCAATCACCTGATCAACTGCTGTCAATCACCTGATCAACTGCTGTCAATCACCTGATCAACTGCTGTCAATCACCTGATCAACTGCTGTCAATCACCTGATCAACTGCTGTCAATCACCTGATCAACTGCTGTCAATCACCTGATCAACTGCTGTCAATCACCTGATCAACTGCTGTCAATCACCTGATCAACTGCTGTCAATCACCTGATCAACTGCTGTCAATCACCTGATCAACTGCTGTCAATCAGCTGATCGTCAGTTCAATGAAACTTACATCTTTGATCTCAAAACAAAAACATTAAAGAGCAGTAATATTAGAAATCCCAGATGTTCTCAGGAAATGAAAGTTAGCTGAGAGAAAGGTGTTACTGATGAGGACGAAGACAGTGAAGGAGACAAGTTGTCTGTTATTTGTTGACAGACAGACTCCGTTACTTTACTTCCGGCTCTTGGCGAAGCAGGTTGCTTCTCTTTCTGCTCCTCTCCTAAAGTTTTCCTCCTCCCTGCTTTTGCATTTTTGTCTCGTCTGCAACTCTTCAGTGCTCACTCGAAGCAATTTGGAAAATGGATTTAATTGCGTGGGCTGTTTCCTCTATCGATAATTTTTTTTCCACGAAGCGCTCCGGACCAGGAGAACCGGCGTGCCCCCTCGACACGCATGCGGTGGGCTACATTATGGACTCGTGGGGAGAATGGAAGTTAATGTGTCTGACCGTTCTTTCTGTCGAAGACGTGGAAGATTTGTGGATTATTGGAATATTGGTGGCAGCTGCTCTGCTTTTTGGCTTAGGCGGAGGTTTCTGCTACTGGAAGCTGAGGGAGACTGCCGCGGCGATCAACGCGCTGGCGAAACTTCCTGCTCAACAAGATTCTTTGATCCGGGCTGTGACCTCAATGACCCAGCTGTTGTTCGAGCTGAATCGCACGATGGGAGCAGTGGTGGACAGCCGCGGACCTGCAGTGCGTTTTGGGACTCGTTTACAGCCGACCGGGCTTCATCAGGGGACAGATGGGGATTTGTAGCTCGGAACCTCACATGATTCGGCGATTTGGACCTAGACAGCACCTGGACTTCAAGGCTGCAGTCAAAGTACACTGTAGCCTGGCCTGAAAATAAATAAAGCAACTAATCTAATCGGGACTCAGAGCAACCTTGAAAAGAGGCTGACTGCAAACTTCTCCTGGAGTCGAAAGCTGTTGAAAACTGTCGCTGCCCCCCCTCCCCCAGAGGTCTCTGTGTGCATTCAGATGGAGCCGAGCTGAGGCCATCTGCAGACTGTGCTTATCTGAAATGATTACAGACTATCTCCCTGCTTGCCATCAAATGCAACATGTCTTTGTCTTTATCCGTGCTGAGCTGGTAGTTTTTTTGACTTTATCATAGAATGTCCTAAGACAAAATGTGATATTCTTTTTTGAATACCAATGATTATCCGACTGTATGTTCCTTTTTTCCATATCTGATTGTTGGCGGCGCGATTTAATTATTGCTGCGGCTTTCCGTGCGTACGTCCTCTTAGGATGGTGCGTGCGCCAATTGCAACACTTTGTACCTTGGTGCAAATATGCCAATAAAGATATATTCTATTCTATTCTATTAAACAGGAAGCAGTTGTCAGTTTAGTTGGAGCTGCACTCAGGAACTCTTCATTCATTCTTAGATTCATCACTGAACCTGGGTTTGGTTTTTCGGCCATGATGTGAAGAAGAAATCAGCGGCAGCTGTTTCCAGATGTTCAGATAGATACATGACCAAATCCCCTCAAGGTCACATTTATTCATAAAACTCTGCTAACCAATCACAATCCTGGATGTGGAGCCACATCCTCTTTTTCCCACTGCCATCCAGGTCTCCCACTGAAATCACTGCAGAGCTTTGATGTTCAACGGGAGCAGCCATTACCATTTAGCACCAGCTCCAAACACATCCAGAGTCAAACTAGACCAACTCTACATCAAAATGACCCGCAACGTCTTCTGGAGCTTGGTGTTACCATGGTGATGTAATTCACCAAAAACCCTGGGATTGGCATCGCTTCAAATTCCATTGAAACTTTGCTCAGAAATATCTCATAAACCACCAGCTGTTATCGAATCTCCCAAAAATGATCAGAGGCTCCTCCAGGACCGATTGGTTTTTGGGTGGGCCCAGTTCAAAATGGCCACCACAGCTAATGCAAGCATGGGAAAAACTAAGTCCTTTGTGGAGATACTGGACTGTAATCTGGAGTGGTAGTAGCTGGGAGTGATCCCCAACGCATACTGTCACTGCTCCTTTAGTCCTCTGTTTAACTTTGCCAGAAACTGATGGAGACTATGTCTGTTAGTAAAATATTTTCTGCACAACCACAGCAGAGATTTCAATGAACTTTCAGAAAAATGCAGGTTCAAATTCTGGAGTCACCCTGATTCAAGATGGCCACTAAAGCTAAATATATTTATTTTTATTTATTTATTAGTTTATTTATCAAATTTGTTCATAAAAAAACTATACAAAACAATCCCATAAACGATAACATACAAAATATAAAAAAATGAAAGGTAGCAGAAAGAAGAAAAAAAATATTATTATATCTGCCAATACAATACACATTACGCTACCATTCCATAATCTAATTCCCTGGATTGAGGTAGAACGTCCCTTCAAACTAGTTCTGAATTGTGGTTTTACAAATATCTCTGTCCCCTTAAGATTATAACAACTTTGTCTTAAATGCATTTGGATATTTAAAGGTAATGCGT
>JBBPBX010031785.1:0-34294 GCA_038048925.1 Garcialebias charrua | reverse complement strand
TATTATATATATATATATATATATATATTATATTCATTCAACCTTTATTTAGTCAGGTAAATCTTATTGAGCCTCGAGGGCTCATTTACGAAAGCGACCTGCTACAAACTAAAGAATGATGAACATCAATGATACAAATACATTAAACAATAAACAAAAGAAAAGAAAAAGTAGCAAAAACATTATAAGGTAGATGTACAAAAAAATCAAAGACAGGAACATATCTGCATTGGTTTTTGCCAGGATTCCAACAGATTCTGAAAACCATTTAGAGAAGTCAAGGTCGAGAGCTTCAGATCTTTTTGTAAGATATTCCATGAAGCAGGAGCAGAGTAGGAGAAGGCCCTTTTTCCAAGTTCAGTCCTCACTGACGGAACACTGCAGGTAATCATGTCCTGAGAGCGCACGCTGTAGCTGCACTCACGCAAAGACATGTAGGAGGAGATGTATGAGGGCAGCAGACCAAGAAGTGATTTAAAGATGAAAATGTACCAGTGGAAGAGTCTGCGTGAGGTTAATGATGTCCAGTTAACCAGTGAATACAGGGTGCAGTGGTGGGTACGATAATCACAGCCAGTTATGAATCTTAGTGCACCATGATAGACAACATCCAACATCCGCAGGGTGCTTGTAGGAGCATTCATGTATAGAATGTCACCGTAATCAATGGAGGGAAGGAAAGTCACAGATACAAGGCGTTTCCTAGCATTCAGTGTTAGACATGATTTATTTCTGAAAAAGAAACCCAGTTTAACTTTCAGTTTCTTCACTAGGTTTTCCACGTGGAGTTTAAATGAGAGATGTGAATCGACCAGGATACCCAAATATTTATAGGAATCAACAAACTCAATAGGGACACCATTTGAGGAAAGAATCAGAGGAAGATCTGCTGGGACTGACTTCCTACTTGAAAAAACATCCCTTTTGTTTTTTCAGCATTTAGGACAAGTTTGAGGCGGAACAAATCTGACTGGATGATGTCAAAAGCGGATTGCAGTAACTTTAGCTACTGTTTTAGCTCGACAGTAAACAACTGTATCATCAGCATAGAAATGTAAGGATGCATCAGGGATGCTCTGACCTACATTAGCTATGTAGATTGTAAAGAGGTTTGGTCCTAAAACTGAGCCTTGTGGTACACCATTTTTAACTGTTAAATAGCTGGAAGAAGTACCGTTATGTTGAACACATTGCCTCCGATTGGAAAGATAGTTAGAAAACCAACCGATGGTGTGATCAGAGAAACCGATTTCTGAGAGCTTATGACACAGGATGTTATGATCCACAGTGTCAAAAGCTTTAGATAGGTCTAAGAAAAAAATATGCAGGCAGTCCTCGACTTATGGCGATTCGGGGTTACGTCACGCATCTCATTAAAAAATAAAATGAAAAATTTTGAAATATCTTATTTTATGTGTTTAAATGTTATTGATTTTATGTGTACAGCACTTTGTTGCAGCTGTGGTTGTTTTAAATGGATTTATAAATAAATTATTATTATTATTATTATTATTATTATTTTGAAGCCGATTACGCAGTTTCCGGCAGTGTCCGGCAGTGTCCTGCAGTTTTCAGCAGTGTTCGGCAGTGTTCGGCAGTGTTCGGCAGTGTTCGGCAGTTTTCAGTTAGCTTCGTTTAGCTCCGGCTTCGACAGCCGGCTTTTGACAAACCTGGGTCCGATCAGAGGTTGCTTCGCTCGTATACATGAGCTGGAAACACTCTGTGAACTCTGTGGACGTCTCAAGTGGACGAACGGCTGGCGGCCTCGGATGTTGGTGGGACCCGGAGCTAACATGTTAAAACGCGGACAATAATATGGTGTAGTGGCAGAGAATCTGACGTTATCCGAAGGACCCAGGTTCGAACCCCGGCCACGGCACACCATCTTGGGGTGTCTATGAGTGCACATCTATTTCCCCAGCTCCCTGTGCGCGACTACGCTGCTCATTGCACCACCTGGTAGTGGTTGGGTTAAATGCAGAAGACCAATTTTGTCTGTCAAGTATGGGAACATACACAGATGACAAATGTGACAAATTATTATTATTATAATTATTACAAACGGCTTCACCAGCTCCCAGTAAGTTATTAAATCTTTTTTTCCCTTCATTATGGCTCCAAATGTATGGAGCTAACATGCTAACAGGCCTTACTGTAAACTGATTGGACCGCGTGAAGCAGCAGGAAGCTGCAGAGCTTGGACGTTCAGCGAGCTAACATGCTAACAGACGGAGACAGGTTTCACCAGCTCCCAGTAAGAAATTAACTATTTTTTTCCTTCATTATGGCTCCAAATGTACTGTGTGTGGTTTTTTTATAATTATGTAGGGTACTGTGTTAGGATAGGCGAAGTGTTTGGTAACTGTACAGCACTGTACATGTACGTGTATAAGTGGCGGCCAGTGTGTGTGTTTTCCGACTTACGGCGATTTTCGACATGTGAACGGGCGTAGGAATGGAACTCGTTCGTAAGTAGGGGACTACCTGTATATATATATACAGGTGGTCCCCGAGTTACGACGCAGTTCCGTTCCTACGCCCATTCGTAAAACGGAAATCGTCTTAAGTCGGAAAATGCGTTCAAACGGCACCTCATACATGCACCTCATATGTCCAAACGGCCCCTCATACATCCAAACGACCCCTCATACATACAGTACTGTATTTTTACCAAGCACTTTGCCTATCCTAACACATTACCCTACATAATTATCAAACAACACATACATTCAAAGCCATATTGAAGGGGAAAAAATAGTTATTTTCTTACTGGGAGCTAGTGAGCTTCCTGCAGCTTCACAGCGTTTACAGCAACGTCTGTTAGCATGTTAGCTCGTTGCTCAGCTGTCCCTCCTCTCAAAACAATAAGGTGTCCTGTATTTCCACGTGCAGTCCAGAGTTAGCATATTTAGCATATTAGCCCCTCCTGACCTCCTCCTCTGCTCCGTTCTGCCTGAGGTCTCAAGTTTCTAGCACGTAAAGCTCCACCCTCCCTCCCTCTTGTAAGCTTTGTTTCTCCTGTAAGTTTCGTTTCGGTATCGTATTTTCTGGTGTAAAGGCGCATAAACCACATAACTTGAAACAATGCTTTTCAATGGGAGGCGTTCGTAAAGTCGTAAGTCGAGACCATTGTAACCCGGGGACTACCTATATATATATATATATATATATATATATATATATATATATATATACAGTGCTAGGCAACGCTAATCCAAAAATTAGTTCCGCTATTTCTAAAGCACTTATTAATTTATTTAAGTCCACAATTTCAAAAGCGCTTATGTATTAGCAACGCTAGCGGACCCTAATGCTAATAAGCTAACGTGCTAATGGCGAACTACTTTTTTAAATCCAGCAGATTTGACCATTTTCTGAAACTGTCAAGCTCAGAAAAACCTTGTGCTATAATGTCAGCTAAGAAATATATTTTTTCTCAGCAAAGAAATAATTGTTTTTACCGTGTTTTCTTGGAAAGTCCTTAGCTTCTGTGGCTGTCGCGGACGCCATTTTGAACAGTGCTAATGGCGAACTACTTTTTTAAATCCAGCAGATTTGACCATTTCGTGAAACTGTCAAGCTCAGAAAAACCTTGTGCTATAAAGTCAGCTAAGAAATATATTTTTTCTTAGCAAAGAAATAATTGTTTTTACCGTGTTTTCTTGGAAAGTCCTTAGCTTCTGTGGCTGTCGCGGACGCCATTTTGAACAGTGCTAATGGCGAACTACTTTTTTTAGTCCAGCAGATTTGACCATTTCGTGAAACTGTCAAGCTCAAAAAAACCTGTACTATAAAGTTAGCTAAGAAATATATATTTTTCTCAGCAAAGAAACAATTGTATTTACCGTGTTTTCTTGGAAAGTCCTTTGCTTCTGTGGGCGCCGCCATTTTGAAGAGGGCAAATGAGGCGCTGACGCGTCGCCTAGGCCGCTGAGAAACATCCATAAGTTCACCCTCCATGTTAAAAACTCTTCTTCTGGCTCTTCGAAAACAAGCAATAAGGCTGCAGAGTAACACACTGGCTGCTAACTGCTATAGTGTCTATGGAGAGAGCGCTCTCTCTAGCCAAGAGACTGAGGGGGACGCTTTTTTGTCACGGACCACATCCGGCGCTGACAGGATATGGTCTGTTAGCAGTCGTCCGGTTGATTTAAGAGCTCGTAAATACGTTTTTTTCATTTTTACTGATAGATAATTAGTTATTAGCGGTACTGCATTTTAAATAAAAATAGCGCAAATCCGCTTATGAATTATAAAAGTTAGTCAATCCGCTGTAACGCTGACAAATTGTTTAGGTCCGCTATAAGCGGATTAGCGCTTTAGCGCTCCCTAGCGGTCTGGCGCCCACCTTTGTATTTACATATATTAAATAATAATCCTCTTCAGCTGGGGGTGGCTGTGGCTGAGAGGTAAGGGACTGCTGTAATCTAAAATGATATTGTGAGATCTTGCGTAATCTTGTGGCTGTATAATGGATAATTATACATACACACACACACACACGACACACATGGATACATATTGTGGTTGGTGAGGTTGAAGCCAAGTACAGGCAGACACGAGGAGCACGAAGTAAAATAAAAATACAGTTATTAACAAATCAAATCAAAGGGCTGATGCAACAACTTACAGAATAACAGAGGTGAAAACACAAATCTGACAGGTTTGCAGAATATTGCCCTCCACACAGCTCTCACACATCTGGACACGATGTGTCCAGATGTTAGAATGCTGTTCATTGACTTCAGCTCGGCATTCAACACCATCATCCCCCAACAGCTCATCCTTAAACTGGACAGTCGGGCTGAACACCTCAATGTGTAACTGGCTGCTAGACTTCCTGACCGGGAGACCACAGGCAGTATGGGTCAGCAGTAACACATCCAGCACCATCACACTGAATACAGGGGCCCCACAAGGATGTGTGCTGAGCCCCCTTCTATTCACCCTGCTAACACACCATCATACAGCTCCAACCACTTCATCAAGCTTGCGGACGACACAACAGTGGTGGGTCTCATCAGCAACAATGATGAGACAGACTACAGGAACGAGGTGAGCCGCCTGGCCTTGTGGTGCGTAAACAACAATCTCACTCTGAACGTGGAGAAGACAAAGGAGATTGTTGTGGACTTCAGGAAGAGGGATGCCCAACATGCCCCTCTGACCATCAACAGCACCACAGTGGAGAGAGTGGACAGCACCAAGTTCCTGGGAGTGCACGTCTCAGAGGACCTGTCCTGGAGCAGGAACACTGCATCACTGGCCAAGAAGGCTCACCAGCGCCTCTACTTTCTCCGCAAGCTGAAAAGGGCTGGAGCACCAACCCCCATCATGTGCACCTTCTACAGGGGAGCCACAGAAAGTGTCCTGACCAGCTGCATCACGGTGTGGTTTGTACTGCATCCTGCCGCAAGTCCCTCCAGCGCATCGTGAGAGCAGCTGAGAAGATCGTCAGCAACTCCTTCCCCTCATTACAGGACTTACACAGCAACCACCTCACTCTGAAAGCCCACTGCATGGCAGGTGATCCCACACACCCACTACACAGCTGCTTCAGCCTGCTGCCATCAGGGAGGAGACTGAGGAGTCTCCAGGCTCGAACCAGCAGACTGAGTGACAGCTCTGTTCATCAGGCAGTCAGGATGCTAAACTCTCTGCCTGCTCTGCCTCCCCTCCCACTTGTACTGCCTTAACACAAAAAACTTTCACACACTACCACACAACACAAAGATTTTTAAAACTGGACTCTGTATCATCAAAACGGGTTATTCACTCAACTCACGGTCATGTGCTCATTCAATTTGCACTACTTCTCCAAACTTCTGCTCACAGATAGTCACCTCTAGTCTAAGTCTTGCTTACACAATTCTCTCCCAGATCTTTATTGTGTGACTCATCAACTTCATTCCCCTGTAGTTGCTACAACTCTGTACATCACCCTTGTTCTTAAAAATGGGCACCAGCACACTTCTCCATTCCTCAGGCATTTTCTCACCCTCAAATATTGTTGGATGGGGGTTCACTCAAATATGCCATTGAATATTTGAGTGAAAAATCTCACTGCTATCTCTCCTAGACATTTCCAAACCTCCAATGGTATGTCATCAGGTCCTACTGCCTTTCACTTCTTCATTCTTGTCTGAGTTTTCTGAACTTCACCCTCACTAATTTTTCCCATTTCCAGGTCCACAGTTCCTGGCCTATACCTATATATTTCTGACCTCTTTGTTCCCTTTCATCCTCTTCATTTATTAGCTCCTCAAAATACTCCTTCCATCTTCCTGTCACAGTCTTCGCACTTGTTAGAACATTACCATTCCTATCTTTAACAAACCTAAAATGCTACACATACTTTCCATCCTGATCCCTCTGTTTCACCAATTGGTACAAGTCTTTCTTTGCTGTTATTTGTCCTTCTTTGCTGTTATTACATCTAACGCTCTTTATTAATAGGTTACATGTAGGATTAAGATGTTATAATTTTCAAAAGGTTGTGTTTAGTCTTTCTATAAAACTGCAAAGCAACTCATTTTCATAAAATACTGTTTGGGGGCTGCTGAAACAGCATTTCTCTACAAAAGCAATGCTGAAACAGTAAAAACAATTGAGCCTTCACTAAAACTGCATGTGTGTGGACGTCCCTGATCATGTCTTAGTTAACGTTATATGAACATATAAACCACTGCAAGATAAAAACACATTGCACGATATTATAGACATTGTTAATTATAATGCACTATGAAAGAAGATAAATCTGAGACACTTTAAAATGCAAATTGGGAATGTACTATAATTTCCCTCAAAATACAATAATTTTAATCCACAGGTACGATACTTCAGTATTTTCCATCTGGCAACACTGAGTCCTCAGCCAGAAAAAGAAAAATCATTGAACTACATGGCATGCGTGTGTTCCATCTGCTCAGGAGTCTTTTTAAACAGTCATACAAACAGCAAGCCTATAGATGTATTAATCATGCAAAGTCATGCTTCATGTTTTCGTGACACATTTTGTGTATGGAAATTCAATATAGCGTTCTGCATTTGCAGGAATAATTTTGGTTCATCAGCAAATTTATAATTCTAAACTGTATTGCTGTTGATCTGTTCACACAACTTAAACAACTCACACTTTGTTTCTACATCATTTTAGAAGCTGCAGTATCGCTTGAACTCTAGAAATGGTTGTTTGATTTATTTGTTTTTTCACAGAAGGCAACATTTTATTATAATTTTCTTCTTTTTGCTCCAATTATGTTTTTTCCCCTCCTGTTTCTTCCATTTTCTGACTGTTTCCTCTTTCCTCTTGTTTCTTGTGCAGCCCAGAATTCCACTGAGGACATGTCCCTTCCCTCCCTCATCATGCTGAGCCCTCAGAGTCTCATCAGCCTCCTGCTCCTGGGTCTGACCGTCACCCTGTCTGGCAGCGTCTACCTTTGGATCCTTCGCTACGTTTGCATCGGCTGCTGCCAGCCGGTCGCAGTTGGCCCAGAGACGGAGGCTCTGGCAGTGATGGTCTGAAACCATCAGCGTCAGTCTTAATTTGAGCGTTGCTCTTTAACACACTTCTACAAACAGAGGCAATCTTGCTTTGTTTATGTGGGAATTACTCTTTTCTTCCCTGCGGGCTGGGCTTGTTACTGAAGAGCTTGAACTTTACCAAAAAAAAAAAAAACATGTCAGGTTGCAATGTGTGGCACAGTCTTTATATAATAATAATAAACTTTATTTGTATAGCACCTTCCAACAATGCCTTGCATTGACCAAGGTGCTTAACAGGATAAAAAGATGAATAAACTGGAACAATAAATCAATGAAAATAGAATAAGAAACAACAGCAATAAAAGAAGGCAATGGAAATAAAAAATGCTACATACTAAAATAACACTAAAATAACACAAATAATAAAAGTTACACACTGAGAGTTTTTTTTGAACAAGAGGAAATAAAAAGGCAATGTAAATAAAAAATGTTACATATTAAAATACCAAAAGTAATAAAAGTTACACACTGGAAGCTTATTTGAACTAGTGGAAATAAAAAGGCAATGGAAATAAAAAATGCTACATACTAAAATACCAAAAGTAATAAAAGTTACACACTGAAAGCTTTTTTGAACAAGTGGGTCTTCAGTCTGGTTTTGAACAGAGTCAGATCAGAGGTGGCACGCAGCTCAAGGGGGAGGCTGTTCCAGGCTTTTGGGCCGGCAACAGAAAATGACCGGTCTCCCCATTGTTTGTACCTTGAGCGAGGCACCTCCAGCAGGTGTTGACTGGCAGATCGTAAAGCTCTGCCGGGCTGATGGGCTTTCAAAAGTTCTGAGATGTACAGAGGAGCAAGTCCATTCAGAGCTTTGAAAACAAACAGGAGCAGCTTGAACTGTATCCTGAACTGAACCGGGAGCCAGTGTAGAGAGGACAGGACAGGAGTGATGTGTTCATATTTTCGTGTGTTGGTCAAAAAGCGCGCGGCAGAGTTCTGTACAAGCTGTAAACGGGAGATGGAGGATTGATTAATACCAACATACAAAGCATTACAATAATCAAGTCTGGAGGTCACAAAGGCATGGATGGCCTTCTCCAGATCACCACGGCTGAGAAATGACTTTACTTTGGAGAGCAGTCGGAGCTGAAAGAAGCTGGTCTTGACAACAGAACTGATCTGTTTATCAAACTTTAAGTTGGAGTCAAGCTGCACTCCAAGATTTCTGACCACCGGGTTGAAGTGGGGGAGGGGAAAACCAACACTGGGACTGGGAAGGATGTTGCTGGTGTCATCAGGTGCACCAAATAAAATGCATTCAGTTTTATCTGTGTTTAGGTGGAGGAAGTTTTGAGAGAGCCAGTGCTTAATGTCATTTAAGCAGTTGACAAGAGTGTTTGAACTGGGTGAGGGGTTGGGAGTGACTGGCAGATAGATTTGTAAATCGTCTGCATACATGTGAAAAGACAGGTTATGACGTGCAATGATTGATCCTAATGGCAGCATGTAAAGAGAGAAGAGGACTGGCCCTAGAATAGATCCCTGTGGTACGCCAGAGGTCAGAGGGGTTGATGAAGAGGAGGACAGATCGCCTATCATGACAGAAAAAGTTCTCCCAGACAGGTAAGATTTGAACCACTCAAGCACAGCTCCCTGGAGGCCAACCTGCTGAGACAAGCGGTTGATTAGTACCTGATGGTCGACGGTGTCAAAAGCTGCTGAGAGGTCTAACATCACCAGCAGAGCAGGGTTTTTTGCATCCAGGGACAGAAGAATGTCATTCTGTACTTTGAGCAGTGCAGATTCAGTGCTGTGACGAGCTCGAAAACCTGACTGAAATTTTTCAAACAGGTTGTTGAGTTCTAGAAAAGATTGAAGTTGAATAAAAACAATCTTTTCTAGGACCTTTGATAGAAATGACAGATGTGAAACTGGTCTGAAATTAGAGAGAGCTGTAGGATCTAGGCCTGGTTTTTTGAGAAGAGGCCTGACCACAGCATGTTTGAAAGCAGATGGCACAAAACCTGAAGATAGACAGCTGTTAATAAATGACAAAACACAAGGACCAATTACATCAAAGGACTGTTTGAACATTTTAGAGGGAATGATGTCCAGAGAACAGTTAGTTGGTTTCATCTGCTGAACCACCTTGGTGAGGTGAGGCAGTGAAACCAGGTCGAACTGGTCAAAAACAGCTGTGGTTATTGCAGAGGCACATGACTGGATGGTGTTGGATGAACTGACAATGTTCTGCCTGATAGAGTCTATTTTGTTGACAAAATAGCTCTGAAAGTCATCGCAGGTAGACTGTGTGGCAGTTTTCAGAACATTGACAGATGGGTTGATGACAGACTGGAGTGTGCTGAAAAGCGTCCTCGGCCGGTTGGAGCTGGTGGAGATTAAATTGGAGAGGTACTGTGACTTGGCCTGTTTCACAGCATTATGATACTCACAGAGACAGTCTCTCAGTATTCCTTGAGATACATGAAGCCGGTCGCGCTTCCATATTCGTTCTGCTTTTCTGCAACGTTGTCGAAGAGCTCGCGTCGTTTCGTTGAGCCATGGTGAAGGTTTGTTCTTTGAAGATGCCTGTTTGAGAGGAGCGATGGAGTCCAAGATCGTTGTGCAGGTGTGATGGAAGGAGCTGATGAAGTCCTCAGGATGTAGAGATGGGTCCAGGCTGACAGCAGAGCAGAATTCAGTGCTCTTAAAGGCATCAGTGAACTGACTTGGAGTTAATGGGGTGATGCAGCGGGAGAAACGTGCTGGGAGAATAGCTTTCGGTGCAGGAGAGGTGAAAAATTCGAATAATATGGGAAAATGGTCTGAAATACAGGTGTCCAGGATCTCCACAGCAGGTATTTGTAGGCCGTGGGAGATAATTAAATCGAGTGTATGACCCTGACTGTGTGTGGCCCCCGAGACCGACTGTGACAGGTTGAAAGAGTCCAGGAGGTCCTGAAACTCACATCCAAGCTGATTACTTGGGCAGCAGGTGTGTACATTGAAGTCCCCACAGAAAAGCCAAGAGTCAAACTTTGGCATTAGGTCAGCCAGTAGTTCAGAAAACTCACTGAGAAAGTTTTTGTTGTATTGAGGAGACCGATAAAAGAGGCCACACAGAATAGGTTTTGCAGATTCCAGCACAAAAATCATGCTTTCAAAACTGGAGTAATTTTTCTGAGGCAACAAACGGTACTTGAACGCCTCATTGAAAACTGCAGCCAGGCCCCCCCCTCTTCCAGATCCACGCGGGGCGCTCAGATAAGAGAAGCCAGGTGGGAGGAGTTCAGAGAAGCAGCTGTTGTCTCCAGATTTCTGCCAGGTTTCCGTGATCAAAAACAGATCCAGACGATGAGTGGAGATCAAATCACTTAATATAAAAGTTTTATTTGTGATCGATCTGGCGTTAAACAGTGCTGACCGTACAGGAACACAGCCAGTTACGTCACTCTCAGCTCGAGCGAGCGGGCGGAGGTTCTGTTTAACGCAGCCTCGCTCCACAGCCCTCACGGGGGGACAAGATGGATACTGATCGCTGGCGTCATGATTGATAGCAACAAGGCATCTGTTGCGGCGGGCAAAGGAGCGACGGACATCAAAGACGCTGAATTCGGGAGGTAAGTCAGCCGTCGGCGTGTTGTGAGACGAGAGATACTTTTTAAACCTCACCAGAACGCCTGCCCTCGTTCCGCGTCTTCTGCGCCGCTTGTTGCGTGGCAGCGTGGTCGTGTTGCGTTGTAGGTAGGCAGGAATGGACGCCAAGAAAGGTGGAGGTGGAGGAGGCTTGAAATGTCCATATTTGCCAGTAGCCGGTGTGTTGATCAGCGAGTCTTGGAGACTTAGAAGAGTTGAGCGATCATAGACCAGGAGCGAGGATGCATCGTCGATGAAAAAAAGGCAGAACACGAACAACAGTAAAAAGTACAGGAGAGCATGTAGACGGCGTACCATCAACAAAGGCGCCATCTTGTAACAACCTTTTTTCTTTACTTAGGGTTGACTTTATTTACAAGTTAGTGAAGACATAAAAAAATTCATCCAAGTGTGGTTTGCTTTCAAATTAGTTGTTCTGGTTTGGTTTTTGACCTCTCATGCTAGCAAAAAAAATTTTTTTTTTTTTTTAAATTGGGCTTTACAATGCATATCAGTTCTACATAGCCATAGACACATGGACAATGTCAAAAAAAAAAAAAAAACTTTTAAAGGTAATTTCTTATGCTGAGTATGTGAAGTAGTCTGGATTAATTTTATTCCTCAAACAGTCCAGTGCATTTTGACAGAATCTGGTGTTTTCCTGATGTGCTTGGGCCAAATATTATCAGCAGCTGGTTGGATTTGGACAAATACAACCATTTCTAACCACCTAGATCAACAGTGCTTTGTAAATTAGACCTTTTTTTTTTTAACCTTAGGGCGGAAAAAGAAAAAAATAATCACGTCTGCTTTAAGCCATTGTTGCTAATAATAATATTGGTAATAAAAAAACAATTGCCTTTTAACACATTTAGCAGTTGCTGCTCAGTGTTAGCATTAGCTTGAAGTCATTACTGGCCATGTAAGGTAGTTATTTTTATATTAAATGTTGGTGCCTTTTTGTTCACTCCAATAACAACAACAAAAAAAAAAAAAATCTGACTATGTTGTTGCTAATGCTTCATCAAGTTTTTCAGCTAGATTTTCAAATATTTACTGTGACCAGAAACATCTGAGAGTGTCGGTGCTTTCTTTGAACTCGCTTTGGACATGTTTCTAAACCCAAAATGGCACCTTGTACAGTATACAGCAGTATTTGTAGCTCCAGAAGATGTTCCTTCTTCTCAATATGGGTGAATACAGTGGTTTGACATTAAAAAAAGCTTGTGGCACCAAGACGGTAAAAGCTGAACTACTATGCTAATGCTAGCCTGTAAACAAACACAAATAGAAATTCAGTTTGAGCTGTATTTTTCTCTTTATTTAGATCTGTCAGCACAGATATTTCCAACATTTTTTTTTTATTTTTTATTTTATTTGATTAGTTTTAATATTTTTTCAAGTTAAAATCATTCAAGAAAAGCCTATGTTGTTGAGTCTTACAAGCGCTGTGAGTGATTTTATACAAACACCTGGGATAAACAGTGCAACTTGTGACACAAGAAACAAAGATTTTCTCAAAATCACGTACGGTTTTGTGTTTTTTCATACAAATGAATGAAATCCCGAATCGTTTAATAAAACGCTAAATGAAAGGTGATCGTTCCTGAACATGGACATTTTTCTACATTGATTTTTGTCCTTGACATGAGTGTATGTGGTTCAAAATGACTTGAAGGCTCTGGCACTGAGATAACACAAATTTAATGAATCAAATACAGTGAATCACGACAGAGCAGCTAGCTGTGCTGCTATGCTAATGCTGTACATAAACTAGAAAAACAGAGATTTGAGTTCTGTTGTGTTATTTCAGCCAGAAGACAAATTCTATTGTTTTTTTCCTGTTTAAAATGTATTTATTGTTTGATGCTAAATGCTCCAGCCATCCACAAGTTAAGCTGCAGTGCCAGCAGCACCTTCTTCCTAAGCTAAACTAGTAAATTACCATATTTTTCACCCTATAAGTTATAAGGTTTTTGCATAATTTGCATGCCCTGCGACTTACACGCCGAAGTGACGTATTTATGGATTTTCCCCCATATTTATAAACCAAATTTTTACGCCGCCCCAGCGAAATGCAGCTAATTTGACCATTGAAGTGCATTCATTAAGTAAAAGTTAGACTGAGACAAACCTTTGCTATAAAGTCGAGCAAACAAATAATTGTTTCTAAGTGTTAATCTTGTTAAATTCTTGTTAAAGTTCTCCCGTGCACGCTCTCGTGGCGGCCATTTGGCAGCCCATCGATTGCTGGCACAAACTCAGCCCACATTACCGAGTTGTCAGCGGTAACGCGTAACAAACACGACAGGTCAGCGGTGACACATAATATATGCTACTTATATGGAGAAGCAATGTACAGTATTTATTGATTTTCCCACTTTTTAAGACATATTTGTACTGCAACTCATAGGGTGGTGTGACATGTACAGTGGATAATATGGTAAAGTGTATTTCTTCTGTTACCCTGAAACAAAACCACCCTAAAGTGTTACATGAACTATAAGTTAAAATTTTGCACATAGAAAACCAAAATAAAAAGTTTTGTTGTTGTTAAAATAAATAAAAAAAGCTTAATAATTAATTACAAGTTGTTTCATTGCCACAAATCACACGTTTATACATCCCGCCTGGTCATCTGGGTTGTGGAGAAACAATTGGATCAGATTCCATAAATCAAGACGCCATTTGTTTCAAAATAATAAGGAAATCCAAAGGTTCAAATGGACAAATGTCCTGTGATCATATGCAAATACGAGTTTAATATTCATCTCAAGTTCTGTCTAATTAAATTTTTGCATCAGATTCACAGAATAAATTAGTGTTTGCTGACCTCGAAACAGCAATCTGTAGCATCTGTAGTTATTTGAATACAAATATGTCACAGTTTATGTATAAGTGGAACAGAACTCAAATGAATGACTCATAACTCAAGCTCATAAGTGAGAGGATGTTCTTTTAAAGGTTGTTTTAAACTACTCAGTGAGTTAAGGCATATTTCAGTTCATTATTATGAATAAATCCTCTTCTAGCATTATTCTACAGTCTGTGAATAAAACAGATAAAGGCTCAGTGGAGAGATGAGTCACCTCTCAGAACACCTACATTTCAAACCAATGGAGAAGGTTGAGTTTGCATTTGAACAGATCTGTTGACCTCATAATTCAGCAGTAAAATCTTACAGAAAGAATGATCTGAGAGAATTCAGAGCAGCTTTTGATATTTCAGTCTAGAATTAGACATGCAGCCATCATTCCAAATGTTTTCCTCTGAGGAGCAGCACATTCATAAACCATGGTTTTGGAGCTGTGCCTTGTCAGCTCTTTCTTGAATTGTGTAGTTTGCAATAAATGTGTCTCAGACTCAATTCAAATCTACAGTTCCGACCACGACACTGTCAGAATGGGAACTGCATGGGCAATGAACTTTACAGATGATCTCAGTCTAAGAAGTGATATGTGTGGATTAAGATGTTATTGATTATTTGTGTGAACCTGCTGAGTGCAGTCTGATGTTTTCATTGAATAAAACAACTGCGTCTTATCATGATTATTATTTTTTACAACAGTTTGGACACAATGATTGCTTCAAAATGTTAAAAATAAAAACATTGACAGCAGTGAAACTTTGACTGTGTGATGTCGGGATGTTTATTTATGGCATATGTCAAACTCAAGGTCCGGGGGCCAAATGTGGCCCTCGGTGACATCTTATCTGGCCCCCAAGAGGATAAGTGAAATGTAAAATTCTTCTATCTCTTGATTTTTTTCCCAGTAATCTTTGATTACGATGTTGAAAGCACAACAGAGAACATCAAATGACACCAACTAAACTCTTGTTGAGGAATCTGCAACCAAGAAAATATGTTGGGTATTTGATTTGAGTTCATGTATTTTCTGAAACTGGCCCTTAGTTTGAAAAAAGTTTTAATTTCAGCCCCCTTTTGTAAGTGAGGAGGACCTGGTAAACATGAGGGAAACACACAACATGCAGGACCAGACCCCAGAAACCAGTTCTGATGCTTCATCCAACCAGAAACCAGTTCTGATGCTTCATCCAACCAGAAACCAGTTCTGATGCTTCATCCAACCAGAAACCAGTTCTGATGCTTCATCCAGCCACAAACTGGTTCTGATGCATGTTATTATCTTATCCTGCTGTAACACCCACTTCTGTCCAAATGTCAACCATCTAGTTTTTTTTATTTTTTGTTAGAGTCGAAATTAAAGGAACAGCATGATGCTACCACCACCATGCTTGACAGTTGTTTATGTTGTAAGCCTCATTAAAAAAAGACTTCTTATCACTGTGGCCAAAAGGATGAATCTTTGTCTCATCAAACAATTTGTCCAGACAGATTATGTTTTGTTTAACTTGAATTATTTGACTGTAATTTGATTAGATTCTGCATCTGATATCTGGATTTATGTGATTTGGACTTTTTTAAATGCTTTGTTAAAACTTCTTCTGTGAATTGATCTATAAAAATAAACTGAACTGAAATCAGCTGATGTAAAAACTTGAGGGATGTATCAGAGATGTGCCATAAATTAAAAACAGATTAACAATATAAAATATTTTCTTTGTCAAGATCATGTTTCTTCATAATAAGCAATTAAATATTTGCAGTTATTCTTAACATGATTTAATCCTGTGAGTGATTTAAAATGAGCTCTTTATTCTTTAACAGCTTGTAGATCCAGGTCCATGCAGGTTGAAGTCCTCCATGATGGTGTAACTGGGTTCTGCTTCACTCAGATTAATATAAAAAGAACATGGGCGCCGTGGAAACGCACGCGCTGACGTCACAAGGAATTGTTTATTTAAAAGCTGTCAAATGGTTCTATAGCTCTTTTCATATCTGGACTCGAACCAGTGTGGACTATTTGTGTTGAAGAGTAAAGACTTTGAGAAAAAGACTCGAGATGCAGAGCTTCAGTGAAGATCCCTTCCTCTGGACCCCTGTGGATGACCGTGATCGTGACGCACCCCCTGCAGGTCAGACACTCCATCTGTTTTTATTTTCATACAGAAATGTATGAGTTATCCTGCTTAAACTTGAAAATATTCTTTACAAATCACTAATTGGTGAAAAAAATTGGGCGACACGTTTAATTTCAAGGTGACATTTTACATTAAGTCATTAAAAGCTGGTTGGAAAAAATAATTTGTTTAGAAACAGACAAATATTTAACACCTGTTGCGTCTAAAATTAACTATGCTGTTGAAAACAAGTCACAATTCTCCCGGAAAAAGTGTAGAATGTAATAATGGTTGGCAGGATTTGAAAACACAACATTTCTTTTGTTTTGTTTTAATGTTTTAATGTTTAATTTTTCATGTTTGATGTTTTTTGTGTCAAAGTTAGTGAAACAAAATGGCGACAGGGTCAAAAATTATAAAATGCTAAACATGTTATTTACGTTGCTATGATGGAGATGATGGAATTTTAGACTCAGAGCGTCAGACACGCACGTACAGGTGGAGTGACGTCATCACGCAGCGTAGCACCGGGGGAGGGGCTAACTGTAGCCAGCTAGCTCCACGAGCTGTGTTGTAGCATTTAGCTAAGTGTCTGTAGTTATTTAATATAATGTAACAAGTTTCTGTACACAACGTGTTTTTATTTAAAGTTAAAAAAAGTAATTTTAATAACAGCTCCTGTTTATTATTGTCAACATTTAAGATGATCACATTCAATCAAGTTACTGTTTCTATGGTTCTTCAAACAACTGTGTTAAGTTTAAACTGTTTTTATTAATCTGCCTCTTAAGGCTGCAGTAGTTATGAAATTAATATGTTGTATAATATTTTATGTAAATGGAACTGCCATTATTTCACTTTCAGTCATTTCAGTGCTGCTTGTCAAGATGTTTCTCAGTGAAAACTTTAAAGTTTAATAGAAAACCCATTTTTATAAAGAAACAAAAAGGTTTATGAACTATTTTAGTGCACAAGTTGTGCACGTGTTGGTGTTAATGAGTGTTTGTGTAGAAACATTTGCTCTTGTTGTCTAAAAGCTTCTCTTGATGATTTAAAATGTGAAGAGCTTCACAATGTAAATGATGTCACTTCTCTGATGATTGATTGTTCTCGTCTCATGATCAATGTTCTGATCTCAAGTGATTTGATTTCCATCAGGTGGATTTCCACCTCCTGATCCTGAGGCCCGTCCTGCTCCTGCTGGGGCTCCTGCTGCTTCCTGCACGTCGGGCCTCCGCTCCAGAAAGAGGAGCAGGGAGGCCTGCACCTCCGAACAAGTTAGTGGGAAGAGGAGGAGGATTGACATTGATGGGAGTGTTGAACAGCTGTTTCTCCCCTCAGGGGCCTCCAACGATGACATCACCGTGGGGGTCCAAGGACACTTCCAGGGGCCGTTCTCCTGGGAGGAGGAGGTGAAGTTCCAGGGGCCGTTCTCCTGGGAGGAGGAGGTGAAGTTCCAGGGGCCGTTCTCCTGGGAGGAGGAGGTGAAGTATGAGGAGAAGGAGGAGGTGGAGTTCCAGGGGCCGTTCTCCTGGGAGGAGGAGGTGGAGTTCCAGGGGCCGTTCTCCTGGGAGGAGGAGGTGAAGTATGAGGATAAGGAGGAGGTGGAGGCGGACGAGGAAGAAGAGAAGGAGGAGGAGGTGATGGAGTACATGGTGGAGGAGTTTTTCCTGGAGGGGCACCAGGTGGAGTATGTGGTGCAGTATGACGAGGAGCGCGGTGAGAACGTGGTGGAGCTGCACATTTGGGAGAACGAGGAGGAGGAAGAAGGTGAGGAGGATGTGGAGGAGGATGAGGAAGGTGAGGAGGAGGAGGTGATGGAGTACATGGTGGAGGAGTTTTTCCTGGAGCGGCACCAGGTGGAGTATGTGGTGCAGTATGACGAGGAGCGCGGTGAGAACGTGGTGGAGCTGCACATTAGGGAGAACTAAGTGCACATGGCGGAGGAGGAAGAGGAGGAAGGTGAGGAGGAGAAGCAGGAGGAGCAGGTTGGTGTGGTGAGGTTCTCCTCTCTCTTTGTAAATAGTTGTTGAGGAGGAGCAGGTTGGTGTGGTGAGGTTCTCCTCTCTCTTTGTAAATAGTTGTTGAGGAGGAGCAGGTTGGTGTGGTAAGGTTCTCCTCTCTCTTTGTAAATAGTTGTTGAGGAGGAGCAGGTTGGTGTGGTGAGGTTCTCCTCTCTCTTTGTAAATAGTTGTTGAGGAGGAGCAGGTTGGTGTGGTGAGGTTCTCCTCTCTCTTTGTAAATAGTTGTTGAGGAGGAGCAGGAGGAGCAGGTTCCTGCAGAGTCTGGACCAGCTCTGATTTTATTCTTTGTGTTTTTATTATGTTTATTTTTTTCAGTGGGGGGTAAACAAATTATCTTTAGAATAGAAATTTAAAAAATGTTTAAAAAATGTTTTTAATTTTTTCCATTTTAAAATATTTATAATGTTCTATGTATTTACAAAGTTTATTGATGTTGTTTTTATTTGTTTATTCTTTTGTTTATTTTTTTCAGTGGGGGGTAAACAAATTATCTTTAGAATAGAAATTTAAAAAATGTTTAAAAAATGTTTTTAATTTTTTCCATTTTAAAATATTTATAATGTTCTATGTATTTACAAAGTTTATTGATGTTGTTTTTATTTGTTTATTCTTTTGTTTATTTTTTTCAGTGGGGGGTAAACAAATTATCTTTAGAATAGAAATTTAAAAAATGTTTAAAAAATGTTTTTAATTTTTTCCATTTTAAAATATTTATAATGTTCTATGTATTTACAAAGTTTATTGATGTTGTTTTTATTTGTTTATTCATTTGTTTATTTTTCTCAGTGGGGGGGGACCTCCCCAACGTAAGTATCTTTAAAATATTTATAATGTATTATGTATTTACAAAGTTTATTGATGTTGTTTTTTATTTGTTTATTCATTAGTTTGTTTTTTCAGTGGGGGGGGGGACCTCCCCAATGTAAGTACCTTTAAAATATTTATAATTTTTTCTCTATTTACAAAGTTTATTGATGTTGTTTTTATTTGTTTATTCATTAGTTGTTGTTTTTTTCAGTGGGGGGAACAACCTCCCCAAAGTAAGTACCTTTAAAATATTTATAATGTTTTGTGTATTTACAACGTTTATTGATGTTGTTTTTATTTGTTTATTCACTAGTTTATTTTTTCAGTGGAGGGGACCTCACCAACGTAAATACCTTTAACATATTTATAATTTTTTCACTATTTACAAAGCTTATTGATGTTGTTTTTATTTGTTTATTCATTTGTTTATTTTTCTCAGTGGGGGGGGACCTCCCCAACGTAAGTATCTTTAAAATATTTATAATGTATTATGTATTTACAAAGTTTATTGATGTTGTTTTTTATTTGTTTATTCATTAGTTTGTTTTTTCAGTGGGGGGGGGGGGACCTCCCCAACGTAAGTACCTTTAAAATATTTATAATTTTTTTCACTATTTACAAAGTTTATTGATGTTGTTTTTATTTGTTTATTCATTTGTTTATTTTTTTCAGTGGGGGGGGACCTCCCCAATGTAAATACCTTTAAAATATTTATAATGTTTTGTGTATTTACAACGTTTATTGATGTTGTTTTTATTTGTTTATTCATTAGTTTATTTTTTCAGTGGAGGGGGGGGGGTCCCCAACGTAAGTACCTTTAACATATTTATAATTTTCTCTCTATTTACAAAGTTTATTGATGTTGTTTTTATTTGTTTATTCATTTGTTCATTTTTTTCAGGGGGGGGGGGCTCCCCAATGTAAGTACCTTTAAAGTATTCATAATTTTTTCTCTATTTACTAAGTTTATTGATGTTGTTTTTGTTTATTCATTTGTTTATTTTTTCAGGGGGGGGGGCTCCCCAATGTAAGTACCTTTAAAATATTTATAATTTTTTCTCTATTTACAAAGTTTATTGATGTTGTTTTTATTTGTTTATTCATTTGTTTATTTTTTTCAGTGGGGGGGACCTCCCCAATGTAAGTACGGTACCTTTTAAATATTTATAAATTTTTCTCTATTTACAAAGTTTATTGATGTTGTTTTTATTTGTTTATTCATTAGTTGTTGTTTTTTTCAGTGGGGGGAACAACCTCCCCAAAGTAAGTACCTTTAAAATATTTATAATGTTTTGTGTATTTACAACGTTTATTGATGTTGTTTTTATTTGTTTATTCACTAGTTTATTTTTTCAGTGGAGGGGACCTCACCAACGTAAATACCTTTAACATATTTATAATTTTTTCACTATTTACAAAGCTTATTGATGTTGTTTTTATTTGTTTATTCATTTGTTTATTTTTCTCAGTGGGGGGGGACCTCCCCAACGTAAGTATCTTTAAAATATTTATAATGTATTATGTATTTACAAAGTTTATTGATGTTGTTTTTTATTTGTTTATTCATTAGTTTGTTTTTTCAGTGGGGGGGGGGACCTCCCCAACGTAAGTACCTTTAAAATATTTATAATTTTTTTCACTATTTACAAAGTTTATTGATGTTGTTTTTATTTGTTTATTCATTTGTTTATTTTTTTCAGTGGGGGGGGGACCTCCCCAATGTAAGTACCTTTAAAATATTTATATTTTTTTCTCCATTTACAAAGTTTGTTGATGTTGTTTTTATTTGTTTATTCATTAGTTGTTGTTTTTTCAGTGGGGGGAACAACCTCCGCAAAGTAAGTACCTTTAACATATTTATAATTTTTTCTCTATTTACAAAGCTTATTGATGTTGTTTTTATTTGTTTATTCATTTGTTTATTTTTTCAGTGGGGGGGACCTCCCCAACGTAAGTATCTTTAAAATATTTATAATGTATTATGTATTTACAAAGTTTATTGATGTTGTTTTTTATTTGTTTATTCATTAGTTTGTTTTTTCAGTGGGGGGGGGGACCTCCCCAACGTAAGTACCTTTAAAATATTTATAATTTTTTTCACTATTTACAAAGTTTATTGATGTTGTTTTTATTTGTTTATTCATTTGTTTATTTTTTTCAGTGGGGGGGGACCTCCCCAATGTAAATACCTTTAAAATATTTATAATGTTTTGTGTATTTACAACGTTTATTGATGTTGTTTTTATTTGTTTATTCATTAGTTTATTTTTTCAGTGGAGGGGGGGGTCCCCAACGTAAGTACCTTTAACATATTTATAATTTTCTCTCTATTTACAAAGTTTATTGATGTTGTTTTTATTTGTTTATTCATTTGTTCATTTTTTTCAGGGGGGGGGGGCTCCCCAATGTAAGTACCTTTAAAGTATTCATAATTTTTTCTCTATTTACTAAGTTTATTGATGTTGTTTTTGTTTATTCATTTGTTTATTTTTTCAGGGGGGGGGGCCTCCCCAATGTAAGTACCTTTAAAATATTTATAATTTTTTCTCTATTTACAAAGTTTATTGATGTTGTTTTTATTTGTTTATTCATTTGTTTATTTTTTTCAGTGGGGGGGACCTCCCCAATGTAAGTACGGTACCTTTTAAATATTTATAAATTTTTCTCTATTTACAAAGTTTATTGATGTTGTTTTTATTTGTTTATTCATTAGTTGTTGTTTTTTTCAGTGGGGGGAACAACCTCCCCAAAGTAAGTACCTTTAAAATATTTATAATGTTTTGTGTATTTACAACGTTTATTGATGTTGTTTTTATTTGTTTATTCACTAGTTTATTTTTTCAGTGGAGGGGACCTCACCAACGTAAATACCTTTAACATATTTATAATTTTTTCACTATTTACAAAGCTTATTGATGTTGTTTTTATTTGTTTATTCATTTGTTTATTTTTCTCAGTGGGGGGGGACCTCCCCAACGTAAGTATCTTTAAAATATTTATAATGTATTATGTATTTACAAAGTTTATTGATGTTGTTTTTTATTTGTTTATTCATTAGTTTGTTTTTTCAGTGGGGGGGGGGACCTCCCCAACGTAAGTACCTTTAAAATATTTATAATTTTTTTCACTATTTACAAAGTTTATTGATGTTGTTTTTATTTGTTTATTCATTTGTTTATTTTTTTCAGTGGGGGGGGACCTCCCCAATGTAAGTACCTTTAAAATATTTATATTTTTTTCTCCATTTACAAAGTTTGTTGATGTTGTTTTTATTTGTTTATTCATTAGTTGTTGTTTTTTCAGTGGGGGGAACAACCTCCGCAAAGTAAGTACCTTTAAAATATTTATAATGTTTTGTGTATTTACAACGTTTATTGATGTTGTTTTTATTTGTTTATTCATTAGTTTATTTTTTCAGTGGAGGGGGGGGTCCCCAACGTAAGTACCTTTAACATATTTATAATTTTCTCTCTATTTACAAAGTTTATTGATGTTGTTTTTATTTGTTTATTCATTTGTTCATTTTTTTCAGGGGGGGGGGGCTCCCCAATGTAAGTACCTTTAAAGTATTCATAATTTTTTCTCTATTTACTAAGTTTATTGATGTTGTTTTTGTTTATTCATTTGTTTATTTTTTCAGGGGTGGGGGGCTCCCTAATGTAAGTACCTTTAAAATATTTATAATTTTTTCTCTATTTACAAAGTTTATTGATGTTGTTTTTATTTGTTTATTCCCTTGTTTATTTTTTTCAGGGGGGGACCTCCCCAATGTAAGTACCTTTAAAATATTAATATTTTTTTCTTTATTTACAAAGTTTATTGATGTTGTTTTTGTTTATTCATATGTTTATATTTTCAGGGGGGGGGGGACATCCCCAATGTAAGTACCTTTAAAATATTTATAAGTTTTTATCTATTTACAAAGTTTATTGATGTTGTTTTTATTAGTTCATTCATTAGTTTTTTTTTTTCAGTGTGTGTGGGGGGTGGGGGGGGGGACCTCCCCAATGTAAGTACCTTTAAATACTTATAATTTTTTCTCTATTTACAAAGTTTATTGATGTTGTTTTTATTTGTTTAGTCATTTGTTTATTTTTCTCAGTGGGGGGGGACCTCCCCAACATAAGTATCTTTAAAATATTTATAATGTATTATGTATTTACAAAGTTTATTGATGTTGTTTTTTATTTGTTTATTCATTAGTTTGTTTTTTCAGTGGGGGGGGGACCTCCCCAATGTAAGTACCTTTAAAATATTTATATTTTTTTCTCCATTTACAAAGTTTGTTGATGTTGTTTTTATTTGTTTATTCATTAGTTGTTGTTATTTCAGTGGGGGGAACAACCTCCGCAAAGTAAGTACCTTTAAAATATTTATAATGTTTTGTGTATTTACAACGTTTATTGATGTTGTTTTTATTTGTTTATTCATTAGTTTATTTTTTCAGTGGAGGGGGGGGTCCCCAACGTAAGTACCTTTAACATATTTATAATTTTCTCTCTATTTACAAAGTTTATTGATGTTGTTTTTATTTGTTTATTCATTTGTTCATTTTTTTCAGGGGGGGGGGGCTCCCCAATGTAAGTACCTTTAAAGTATTCATAATTTTTTCTCTATTTACTAAGTTTATTGATGTTGTTTTTGTTTATTCATTTGTTTATTTTTTCAGGGGTGGGGGGCTCCCTAATGTAAGTACCTTTAAAATATTTATAATTTTTTCTCTATTTACAAAGTTTATTGATGTTGTTTTTATTTGTTTATTCCCTTGTTTATTTTTTTCAGGGGGGGACCTCCCCAATGTAAGTACCTTTAAAATATTAATATTTTTTTCTTTATTTACAAAGTTTATTGATGTTGTTTTTGTTTATTCATATGTTTATATTTTCAGGGGGGGGGGGACATCCCCAATGTAAGTACCTTTAAAATATTTATAAGTTTTTCTCTATTTACAAAGTTTATTGATGTTGTTTTTATTTGTTTATTCATTTGTTTATTTTTTTCAGTGGGGGGGACCTCCCCAATGTAAGTACCTTTAAATACTTATAATTTTTTCTCTATTTACAAAGTTTATTGATGTTGTTTTTATTTGTTTAGTCATTTGTTTATTTTTTCAGTGGGGGGGGACCTCCCCAACATAAGTATCTTTAAAATATTTATAATGTTTTATGTATTTACAAAGTTTATTGATGTTGTTTTTTATTTGTTTATTTATTTGTTTATTTTTTCAGGGGGGGGGGGACCTCCCCAATGTAAGTACCTTTAAAATATTAATAATTTTTTCTCCATTTACAAAGTTTATTGATGTTGTTTTTATTTGTTTATTCATTTGTTTATTTTTTAGTGGGGGGGACCTCCCCAATGTAAGTACCTTTAAAATATTTATAATTTTTTCTCTATTTACAAAGTTTATTGATGTTGTTTTTATTTGTTTATTCATTAGTTTATTTTTTCAGTGGGGGGGAACCTCCCCAAAGTAAGTACCTTTAAAATATTTATAATGTTTTATGTATTTACAAAGTTTGTTGATGTTGTTTTTATTTGTTTACTCATTAGTTTGTGTATTTACAGTACAAAGTTTATTGATGTTGTTATTATTTGTTTATTCATTTGTTTATTTTTTTCAGGTGGGGGGGGCCTCCCCAATGTAAGTATCTTTAAAATATTTATAATTTTTTAACTATTTACTAAGTTTATTGATGTTATTTTTGTTTATTCATTTGTTTATTTTTTTCAGGGGGGAGGGAGCTCCCCAATGTAAGTACCTTTAAAATATTTATAATTTTTTTTCTCCATTTACAAAGTTTATTGATGTTGTTTTTATTTGTTTATTCATTTGTTTATTTTTTCAGTGGGGGGGGGGACCTCCCCAACGTAAGTACCTTTAAAATATTTATAATTTTTTCTCTATTTACAAAGTTTATTGATGTTGTTTTTATTTGTTTATTCATTTGTTTATTTTTTTCAGGGGTGGGGTACCTCCCCAATGTAAGTACCTTTAAAATATTTATATTTTTTTCTCCATTTACAAAGTTTATTGATTTTGTTTTTGTTTATTCATTTGTTTATTTTTTCAGGGGGGGGGGGACCTCCCCAATGTAAGTACCTTTAAAATATTTATAAATTTTTCTGTATTTACAAAGTTTATTGATGTGGTTTTTATTTGTTTATTCATTTGTTTATTTTTTTCAGTGGGGGGGACCTCCCCAATGTAAGTACCTTTAAAATATTTATAATTTTTTCTCTATTTACAAAGTTTATTGATGTTGTTTTTATTTGTTTATTCATTAGTTTATTTTTTCAGTGGGGGGGAACCTCCCCAAAGTAAGTACCTTTAAAATATTTATAATGTTTTATTTATTTACAAAGTTTGTTGATGTTGTTTTTATTTGTTTACTCATTAGTTTATTTTTTCAGGGGGGGGGGGGACCTCCCCAAAGTAAGTACCTTTGAAATATTTATAATGTTTTGTGTATTTACAAAGTTTATTGATGTTGTTTTTATTTGTTTATTTATTTGTTTATTTTTTTCAGGTGGGGGGGGCCTCCCCAATGTAAGTATCTTTAAAATATTTATAATTTTTTAACTATTTACTAAGTTTATTGATGTTATTTTTGTTTATTCATTTGTTTATTTTTTTCAGGGGGGAGGGACCTCCCCAATGTAAGTACCTTTAAAATATTAATAATTTTTTCTCCATTTACAAAGTTTATTGATGTTGTTTTTATTTGTTTATTCATTTGTTTATTTTTTAGTGGGGGGGACCTCCCCAATGTAAGTACCTTTAAAATATTTATAATTTTTTCTCTATTTACAAAGTTTATTGATGTTGTTTTTATTTGTTTATTCATTAGTTTATTTTTTCAGTGGGGGGGAACCTCCCCAAAGTAAGTACCTTTAAAATATTTATAATGTTTTATGTATTTACAAAGTTTGTTGATGTTGTTTTTATTTGTTTACTCATTAGTTTGTGTATTTACAGTACAAAGTTTATTGATGTTGTTATTATTTGTTTATTCATTTGTTTATTTTTTTCAGGTGGGGGGGGCCTCCCCAATGTAAGTATCTTTAAAATATTTATAATTTTTTAACTATTTACTAAGTTTATTGATGTTATTTTTGTTTATTCATTTGTTTATTTTTTTCAGGGGGGAGGGAGCTCCCCAATGTAAGTACCTTTAAAATATTTATAATTTTTTTTCTCCATTTACAAAGTTTATTGATGTTGTTTTTATTTGTTTATTCATTTGTTTATTTTTTCAGTGGGGGGGGGACCTCCCCAACGTAAGTACCTTTAAAATTTTATATTTTTTTCTCTATTTACAAAGTTTATTGATGTTGTTTTTATTTGTTTATTCATTTGTTTATTTTTTTCAGGGGGGGGGTACCTCCCCAATGTAAGTACCTTTAAAATATTTATATTTTTTCTCTATTTACAAAGTTTATTGATTTTGTTTTTGTTTATTCATTTGTTTATTTTTTCAGGGGGGGGGACCTCCCCAATGTAAGTACCTTTAAAATATTTATATATTTTGCTCTATTTACAAAGTTTATTGATGTTGTTTTTATTTATTCATTTGTTTATTTTTTTCAGGGGGGGGGGACCTCCCCAACATAAGTACCTTTAAAATATTCATAATGTTTTATGTATTTACAAAGTTTATTGATGTTGTTTTTATTTGTTTTTTCTTTTATTTTTTATTAGTTTTTTCAGTTGCGGGTGGGGGACCCTTGGACAACAAAGATAAGTACTTTTAAAATATTTATAATGTTTTATGTATTTACAAAGTTTATGGATTTTTTTTATTTGTTTATTCATTTGTTTATTGTTTTTTTTGGGGGGGGGTTGGACCCTTGGACAAGAAAGATAAGTACTTTTTAAATATTAAGAATGTTCTATGTATTTACAAAGTTTATGGATTTAGTTTTTATTTGTTTATTCATTTATTTATTTATTTATTTTCCGTGGGGGGTGGGGGTAACCCTTGGACAAGAAAGATAAGTACCTTTAAAATATTTATAATGTTTAATGTGTTTACAATGTTTATGGATGGTTTTATTTGTTTATTTATTTGTTTATTGTTTTTTATTTGTGTGTGTGGGGGGGTAACCCTTGGACAAGAAAGATAAGTACCTTTTGGATATAAATATTTAGTTTTAAAGTCTATTTGTTGTGAAACACAAACCTTTCTAATATTTGTTCATTGTTTCTGTACCAGAAAGTTCATTCTCAATAGTCCAGGTATCAAATCCGCTCATTCTCAATCAGTTCATCTTGACAATTTCTTTTTAGTAGAAACGTTTCACCCTCACTCCAGAGGGCTTCGTCAGTCAGAGCAGTCCAAAGCAAACTGAAGCTACCCCACCAAGTAAACAACTTAAGTGGACCAACCAGTTCACCAATGCCTCTTATCAACAGGTCTGGTTCCTGTAAGGTCCCATTGTGGCTAGTTTGGGCCAGTTCCTATGGGACCGGTTTATTTCTGTACCCACTGCACGCTTAGGACCCCTTTAGTGGGCGTGAAGTTCTCCTGCAGTGGGCGGGTAATTCTCCTGCAGTGGGTGGATCATTAATATCAACGCTTCTAACCAGCTGGTGGCGCTAGTGATACATTAAGCTCTTTATTAACCACTAACACACACATTAGAAGAAGAGCTGGAAAAGAACACACAACCAAAGTGGATGAGCTTGTTTCTTTTTTGAACATTCTGCTTTGTCTGTGGCTTTTTCAGCCACAGACAAATGTTCATATACAGTATATATATATATATATATATATATATATATATATATATATATATATATATATATATATATATATATATATATATATATATATATATAGTGTGTGTATATATACACATATATGTATATATATATATATATGTGTGTGTATATATACACATATATGTATATATATATATATGTGTGTGTATATATACACATATATGTATATATATATATATATATATATGTGTGTGTATATATACACATATATGTATATATATTGTATATACATACATGTGTACACATACAAACATATGCGTGAGTATATATATATATATCACACACACGTGTTTATATATATACATACATATGTGTGTATATATACACATATATGTACACATACATACATAATATATACTGTACATACATATATATTTATATATACAGTACATACATATACACATATATACATATATATACAAGCCCAAAACCAGAAAAGTTGGCACGTTGTGGAAATCGCAAATAAAAACAGAATACAATGACTTGCAAATCTTTTTCAACCTATATTCAATTGAACACACTGCAAAGACCACATACTTAACGTTCGAACTGGTAAACTTTGTTATTTTTTGCAATTATTAGCTCATTTGGAATTTGATGCCTGCAACATGTTTCAAAAAAGCTGGCACAAGTGACAAAGAAGACAGAGAAATTTGAGGAATGCTCATCAAACACTTATTTGGAATATCCCACAGGTGAACATGCAAATTGGGAACAGGTGGGTGCCATGATTGGGTATAAAAGCAGCTTCCTTGACATGCTCAGTCATCCACATAGAAGGATGGGGCGAGGGTCACCACTCTGTGAACAAATGCGTGGGCAAATTGTCGAACAGTTCAAGAACAACTTTTCTCAACGAGCTATTGCAAGGAATTTAGGAATTTCACCATCTACGGTCCGTAATATCATCAAAAGGTTCAGAGAATCTGGAGAAATCACTACACGTAAGGGGCAAGGCCGAAAACCAACATTGAATGCCCGTGACCTTCGATCCCTCAGGCGGTACTGCATCAAAAACCGACATCAGTGTGTAAAAGATATCACCACATGGGCTCAGGAATACTTCAGAAAACCACTGTCAGTAACTACAGTTCGTCGCTACATCTGTAAGTGCAAGTTAAAGCTCTACTATGCAAAGCAAAAGCCATTCATCAACAAGATCCAGAAACGCCGCCGGCTTTGCTGGGCCCGAGCTCATCTGAGATGGACTGATGCAAAGTGGAAAAGTGTTCTGTGGTCTGATGAGTCCACATTTCAAATTGTCTTTGGAAACTGTGGACGTCGTGTCTTACGGACCAAAGAGGAAAAGAACCATCAGGACTGTTATAGGCGCAAAGTTCAAAAGCCAGCATCTGTGATGGTATGGGGGTGCATTAGTGCCCAAGGCATGGGTAACTTACACATCTGTGAAGGCACCATTAATGCTGAAAGGTACATACAGGTTTTGGAGCAACATATGCTGCCATCCAAGCGACGTCTTTTTCATGGACGCCCCAGCTTATTTCAGCAAGACAATGCCAAGCCACATTCTGCACGTGTTACAACAGCGTGGCTTCGTAGCAAAAGAGTGCGGGTCCTCCCCTGGCCTGCCTGCAGTCCAGACCTGTCCCCCATTGAAAATGTGTGGCGCATTATGAAACGTAAAATACGACAACGGAGACCCCGGACTGTTGAACAACTTAAGCTGTACATCAAGCAAGAATGGGGAAGAATTCCACCTGAAAAGCTTCAAAAATTGGTCTCCTCAGTTCCCAAACGTTTACTGAGTGTTGTTAAAAGGAAAGGCGATGTAACACAGTGGTAAATATGTCCCTGTGCCAACTTTTTTGCAATGTGTTGCTGCCATTGAATTCTAAGTTAATGGTTATTTGCAAAACAAAATAAAGTTTCTCCGTTCGAACATTAAATATATTGTCTTTGCATTCTATTCAGTTGAATATGGGTTGAAAAAGATTTGCAAGTCATTGTATTCTGTTTTTATTTGCGATTTGCACAACGTGCCAACTTTTCTGGTTTTGGGCTTGTATATATATATATATATATATATATATATATATATATACATATATATATATATATATATATATATATATATATATATATATACATATATATATATATATATACACACATTGATGATGGTGGAGTACACTACTTTGGACAAAACTGAAAGTGGCATGCATCCTAAAAAATCTGCGCCGCTCCATTGTCCCAGTTGATCAACAAGTGTGTTCCAAACTAAAACATTTGTAATATAAACTTAACAATATGTAATCAATCAATTCCAATCAAAATATCAAAGCAACTTTATTTAAATACTGTAAATGTTACATGTCAATAAAATTGTAACAGTTTTAAAAAATGAAAGATTGGTGTTATTTGTAGAAACAGAAAAACATATTACTAAATCTGCAGTTATGTATGAAATATGAACTTAAAATATCATCACTGGAATCTTAACCTGTTGTTCCAAAACATGTAACAATAATTAAAAGTAAAATTTGGCCAATAGCTCAGGTAAAAATGCTGACCTGTAGAACATTTCTACATTTTTCACTGCTTCTGTAAAGAACTCACCATCAGACACAATCCTCTGTGAATAAAGTCATCTGACCCAGAACTAAAGTTCTTTAGTTTGTAGCAGGTCGCTTTTGTAAAAGAGTCCACGAGGCTCAATGAGATTTACCTGACTAAATAAAGGTTGAATGAAAAACACCATGAAGTCACAGTACCCCTGCTCCGTCACAAACTGAGCTTGTATGACATCTGCTGAGTTCATAGGACCTGTTTGTGTTGTCAATGCAGGACTGTTTTTTTTTTTTACTGAGGCACCGAGGACATCTTTGGCACAATGTGGACAAGGTGCAGGAGAGCAGAGCATCAGGAGAAGCTCTGAGGTCTGTTCGGCTGCAGTTGATGTGTAGTCTGGAGTCACAAGATCAGATCCTGATGCAGCAGTTCAGCGATGGCTTCATATGTCTGGCTGGCTGTTTTCACTGCCCCATCTGGCAAACAACACAAAATTATTGTTATAATCTCCTCTAAACATCATTATCCTTTGCTTTTATCTGTAATTTTCAAAGTTTGGAGTGTTTCTGTCATGGCATACTTGCTTTACAGTGCAGTGACTTGTCCCATCCTTCTCCAAGGACACCCACGGCTAGAGGATCTTTACACAGGAACTGACTGATTAACCTGAAATAAATCACATTACACATTAATACAGGCCTATAGGCCTAAGTGACAAATTTATGGATTTTTCCCCATATTTATAAACCATTTTTGGACTGAGATATGACCGTTTCCATTTATTCTGACTGAACCAAATCAAACCAAAAACAAAAACAGAAGTAACATGTATGGCATGAAGTTGGCGGTTGTATCACGTAATATGAAAACGTGGCTATAATGATAAATTCAAAAAAGTTCAAGACAAAAACAACTGGACTTTATTTATTATACTATGCTTTAGACTATTTTTTTCCTTCCTTGCACTTTTTAGAATTTACCATGTCCTGGATGACTGAGAATCTTCACTCGCTATTATCGACTCAAACGGCCTGCCATACCCCACATTCTGCTCTGCTTCGATCGAACCTTGAAAACAGCTGCCAACTCGGCGAATTTGACCATTAAAGTGCATTTATTAAGCAAATGATAGACTCAGACACACCTCCTCTGCTACAATTTCGAGCTAACAAATATTGTTTATGTGATTTTCTTGTTATATTTCAGAGAAACGAGCCGTTCCGCCATCTTTTTTTTTTTTTTTTTCCTAAAAGCCTCTCGGCTGTTGCCTGAAGTCAGTCTCTGAAACGGTCTTTCCGCAGTCCAAAAAAGCTAAGAAACAGTTGCATGACTCACTGGAAATATGCTTAAAGTTAGAAAACACTCACCTGCGCAGACACCTCTTGAAAAATCTTTTCATTGCACGTCACTCCATCCAGCTCCCTCTGAATATTTTCATCGGCCAGCAAATACAGAAAAGCCTGAACCTCCGCGTTTGACCACGGTTGTGACATAATTATTAGCCTGTGTTAATTCTCAAAAATGTGCTCCTCCAACTTGTTGTTCTAGAGTTTGGCGGGATGGCAGTTTGCATTTCCTGGAAGACTGAATCTTCTTCTTCTTCTTGGCGGATTGCAAACAACGTTCAGGTGCATACCGCCACCTACTGGAGAAGACTGAATCTCCGCCCTCCGACCTAGGACTACGCCCCCTGACCAATCAGTGACCACACTGTGCTGATGTCATAACTGGACCCTAGAGAACCGGACCTTTGTACCTCAGTGAGGCAGGCACCAAAATAGGACCGGTTTCACGTGAACAGGACCCTGTGGGTACACCCCATAACTAGTTGTTAACTAGTTACGAACGAGCCCGAACGAGCGCGAACAGGACCTGTTGATAAGAGGCACAAGTAAACAACTTAAGTTGTTTACTTGGTGGGGTAGCTTCAGTTTGCTTTGGACTGCTCTGACTGACGAAGCCCTCTGGAGTGAGGGTGAAACGTTTCTACTAAAAAGAAATTGTCCAGATGAACTGAGTGAGAATGAGCGGGATTGTTTCTGTAGTTTGTTGCCAACAGCTTGAAAAACATCTGAAAAAAGGTAAGTTCATTTAAAAACAAATATCCAGAGCATTATTAAAATATTTGTACACAACTCCTGTGTATTAATATTGTCTTGTGTTTTTTGTAGGTTGCTGCCACCTGGAATAAAGATGAAACAAGACGAGTCCATTTTAAAATACCTGTAAGTATTTTATAAATCTAGTTGATGTAAATAAAGTAAATGTTATTATGTTGACTGTGTATTTATTGTTTTTTTAGGTGATTGACAGCTGAGGAAAAACAAAGGTAAATACTTTTTTCAACAAATGTCTTTAGAATGCTGTGTACTTACACATTTAAGTATTTTGTTTCTGATATTGTTTTTATTGCTTTTTGCAGGTAACTGTAGCCTGGCCCTCGCCTTCCTGCACAGCTCCGCTCAATTCTCATTTCCCTTCACTGCACAGTGAGGGTTACCCTAACCCTAACCCTCCTAGTCCAAAGCGAAGTGAAGGACAATAGGGTCTGGTTACAACCAGGCTAAGGTAACTGCTGGAAAATAGTCAAGTTTAGGATGAACGTTTTAAAACTCTGCAAATGATAACTGCAATAAAAATAAGAATAAAATGTGCAAACATGAACTGTTTTGTTGTTTATTCAAAGTTTTAAATGTTTATTTGACAGTAAACATGGAAGATGTCATGATTTGTGTATTTGTGTCGAGACTTTTAACCCACTTCATGTTAAATGCTGGAACAGATGTGGTGTCGTGTTTGAAACACACACACTTCTTCAAAGTTCAGCCTCAGGTGTAGGAGCAGTGAAGCGGTTGTCATGACAACCAACAGATGTATCAATCAGCTGAGTGGGACCAAAGAAGACTGCAGAGTCCGGTGTGTCTGAAACAAACATCAGAGCAGAGCAGTGGTGGTCTACAACCTCTGAAGAGGATCAAACATCTGTTTACTGAAATATTTTACTAACTCTCCTTGAAACAAACAAATGCTGCATCACCAAAGAGTTCTACTGAGGTTCCTGTGTTTAAATGAAGCTGAAGATTCAGATGAATGAAGCGTGGACTCCTGGTTCAGTGAGCAGCTGCTTCAGATTCACCTGAAGCTCTTTAGATGTCTTCATCATTGTGCAGTCTGTAAAACTGAAGCTCTAAAACATGTTCAAGTATCGAGCACTGACTCCAAATGGAAGCTGCTCTCAAAGAAACAGAAGGAATTCAAGACTTGTCTGTGTGATCATTTGACCTGTTAGCAAAATATCTTATGAACCACTAGACAGGTTACTGACAGTCTCAGAAAGTAATCATTTCATGTTCATTAACCTGTGGAGTCAGTCCATTCAAGATGGCCGCCACAGCTAAGGGACCTAAACACAACTAGTTGTGAATAAACCAGTTCCATGGAGCTGAGGTGTTGGTGTGGTAGTAGCTGGGAGTCGTTCACATCACATACTCTGAGTGCTAACAGATCACACAATATTTGTTTTGAAAACTTTGCCATTACCTGCTGGAGTCAAGTCATCTCTGTCTGTTAGCAAAATATCTTGTGAATTATTGGAGAGATTTTAATTAAACAAGTTATGTTTGGATTCTTGTCAACAACTAATTAACTTTTGGAATCCTCTCCACCTTAAGCAACAGGGAATTAATAATAATTATTATTTATTCAATTTGTACTGCACTTTACATTTTATAATGTCAAAGTGCTACAATATAAATACATGTAAAAAGATGTAGCTTTAACTTGGTCAATTTGAATATTTATGTTTTTATTTTAAATTTTTCATGTACTTTTACGTTTTTTTTTTAAAATTCAACCTCTATTTATACAGGCTAGACTCAGTGAACCACAGGGACTCGTTTACAAGAGGGACGTGTATATTTATAATTTTTACTTAAGTTACATCAAACAAGTGCAAATATTTATTTGGAATTGTTACAGATTCTTCCATAACCTCTTGGATTTTTTACTGTCTTTTGAAAAAAAACACAACACACACACACATATA
>JBBPBX010031784.1:14056-34297 GCA_038048925.1 Garcialebias charrua | reverse complement strand
TGCGGTGGAGGTGGTCTCCAGCTACAAGTACCTGGGTGTACACTTGAATGATAACCTCAGCTGGAGCAACAACACCACCAGCCTGATCAAGAAAGGACATCAAAGACTCTACTTCCTCAGACGGCTGAGACGAGCTGGTCTGAGAAGCTCAGTCCTCAACTCCTTCTACAGGTGTGCAGTGGAGAGCATCCTGTGCTCCAGCATCAATGTGTGGCATGGAGGCTGCACAGTTGCAGAGAGGAAAGCTCTACAGAGAGTGGTGAAGGCTGCACAGAAGTCTGTGGGAGTCAGTCTCCCCACCATCACAGACATTTACACCTCCAGATGCAGAAAAAGAGCCACCTGCATCATGAAAGACCTCACTCACCCAGCACATTCACTCTTTGCACCACTCCCCTCGGGACGGAGGTTGAGGAGCATCAAATGTAGAACCACTAGACTGAGGAACAGCTTCTACCCTGAGGCTGTCAGACTCATGAATAAATAAATAATAAGAATAAACACTGCAAAATGTCACATCATGTTGATACTGATCTGTTTCTTGTTGCTGCGTTCATCTGTGACCATCTGCTCATAATGACTCATGTTCGTGCTGCTGTTTATAATGATGTTTTTCTACTACATTAGGGCTTAGTGTATTACTAGCTGATGTCTCTCTTAGTTAATCCTAGATGTTATTATTGTTTTTCTCTTGCATTTGTTGTTGGATGTAACTGGGACCCTGTGTACATAATCTCGTTTTCATCACATGTACTACATGCGGTGCAAATGACAATAAAGACTCTCTGACTCTGACTCTGATCATGCCGTGATCTTCAGCTCTCACTGGAGCGATTTGCAGCTGTGTGTGAAGCATCTGGGATGAGAATCAGCACCTCCAAATCTGAGGCCATGGTCCTCAGTCGGAAAAGGGTAGATTGCTCTCTTCAGGTCGAGGTTCTGCCTCAAGTGGAGGAGTTCAAGTATCTCAGGGTTTTGTTCAAGAGTGAGGGAAGAATGGAGCGTGAGATTGGCAGACGGATTGGTGCAGCATCTGCAATATTGCAAACTCTGTACCCGTCCATTGTGGTGAAGAGGGAGCTAAGCTGTAAGGCAAAGCTCTGTTTACCGGTCAGTCTACGTTCCTATCCTCACCTATGGTCATGAGCTCTGGGTAGTGACCAAAAGAATAAGATCACAGATACTGGCGTTCAAGTGAGTTTCCTTCACAGGGTAGCTAGTAGGGGTGTAACGGTACGCTAAAATCATATTTCGGTTCGGTTCAACAACAAGGAGGGTTCGGTTCGGTGAATTTTCGGTACAAAAAAAAAAAGACAAAATAAAGACTTACAAAATGTTTATTTTGAAAATATGCCAAAAATACGTTTGTATTGTATTGTAGTAATAAATAAAAGTGACCCATTTGGATGATATTTTAAATAAACAGCACTCTACAATAAATAAACTATATGAACAATAATAAAAATCTTAATAAATACAATAACAGTCAGAACCAGAACAATAAGCAGCAACAGACTGTTTACAATCTAACTAATCAAGTTTTTGTCCAGTAGCAGCAGTGTGGCTGTATTTGTCCTCATTACTGTACTCACAACTTCTTCTTGGACCTGTTCCTCCAGGACAGGTCCTGGAAAAGTTCAGAGTTCAGTTCAGTCATCACACACTTCTTAGCTGCAGGTGGATTTCCCTGAAGTGGAAGAGAGAGCAGCTACCTCTGTCACAGACTGGAAATAAAAAACAAAAGAGTTAAAAAAAAAAAAGTTAATAAGATTATGATTTTAAATTAAAAAAAAGATTATTTAGATAATAATAATAAAAAAGAACAATACCTCTTGAACGGTTGAATCGCTCACTCTTCATCATCATGGCAGGGCTTTAATCTGGTCCAGGGCTTGTTGACAACATCAGTTAGTTTTTTCATAAAGAGCTGAACTTTTTGAAGTGTTTACGTGATGAATGTCTCATAGTGACACTCAGTAACTTTAAAGCCTGTGCATATAACAACGTTCAGACTTAGATCCAGATCTTTAAAAACTCCTACAGTTTGTGTTATTGCTCTGGACCGCTCGGATTACCTGATGAAGTAGTTTTAATGCAACTGCTGTTTCTTCGTTTACGTTCGGATGACATAGTTTCCAGTGCGTTCACGTTAGACGTGTTGCTGCTGCAGAGTCTTCATGAAACAAAGTCCACACAGCTTTGAATGTGCGCTCGTCTTTTAACAAGAAAGCTATAACGTTCACAAACAGGAGACCGCACGAGATGCTAACGGCTAAAAGCTGCGCGTGCCGCGCGAAAATAGCTCCGTGCTGAAACGTGCCCCGGAAATTTTGTTCCGCGGTGCATATACAGGTAGTCCCCGACTTACGAGCGCTCTTACTTACGAGGTCCTGTACTTACGAGTATGCATCTCATTAAAAAAAATATATATATTTTTTTATTTTTTTATTTATAAATGAATACATGTACAGTACTGTACAGTCACCACGCACTTAGCCTATCCTAACACAGTTTTTAAAGATGAAGGAGTGAGTTGAATTGTCTCCCTTTCACATAAAGGGAGCTAGCTCCCTTTATGGGAATGGAGCCTGCAGGGAGGAGGGACACAATTCAACTGACTCCTTAACTGTGTTAGGATAGGGCTTGGTGACTGTACAGTGCTGTACATTTATCCATTTATAAATAAAAAACAATAAAAATACTGTATATACAGTACTGTATATTTTTAATAAATAGATAAATGTACAGTACTGTACAGTCACCAAGCACTTAGCCTATCCTAACACAGTTTTTAAAGATGAAGGAGTCAGTTGAATTGTCTCCCTCCTCCCTGCAGGCTCCATTCCCATAAAGGGAGACAATTCAACTCATTCCTTCATCTTTAAAAACTGTGTTAGGATAGGCTAAGTGCTTGGTGACTGTCCAGTACTGTACATGTATTCATTTATAATAAAAAAAAATAAAAAAATAAAATAAAATAAAAAAAATAAAAAAAAATTTTAACTATGTGATCCTACTTACGAATTTTTTACATACGAGCGCCCCCTAGGGACAGAACTCGCTCGTAAGTCGGGGACTACCTGTATTCCCCTGTTAATAACGTTTAATGAGTGAAAAAATAACCGAAACGGTACGCAGGTGGACCGAACCGAACGTGGTGTACCGAAACGGTTCGGTACACCCACTTGTACCGTTACATGCCTAGTAGCTAGACTCTCCCTTTGAGATAGGGTGAGAAGTTCAGTTATTCGGGAGAAACTCGGGAGTACAATCACTGCTCTTCCACATCGAGAAGAGCCAATTGAGGTGGTTCAGGCATCTGGTAAGGATGCCCCCTGTGTCATGATCCAAACGCAGTCTGACACCCTGGACGTCTCCCTAGGGAGGTTCTTCGGGCATGTCCAACTGGGAGGAGACCCCCGGGGAAAACCCAGGACACGCTGGAGAGACTGTTTCTCAGTTGGCCTGGGAATGCCTCAGGATTCCTCGGAAGGAGCTGGCCCAAGTGGTTGGGGGCAGGGAAGTCTGGGCCTCCCTACTTAAGCTGCTACCCCCGTGACCCGAACCCCGGATAAGCGGAAGAAAATGGATGGATGGAATTTAGGATAGGAAAGTACAGTAACTACAAAATGTGTTTTCTGTAATGCCTCCTACCCACTGCCCCCTTTGTCGAGCGGCCGAAGCGGCCGGATAACACCGGTTTACATTCAAAGTCTATGGAGGAGACGCGTGGAGTCACGGCGAACAAGGAAGCGGCGAGATTCGAGTGATCGAAGCGGCGCGACGGCAGCCTGCACACGCACGCGCGCGTCGCCGTCGAGCCGCAGACGTCCCAAATGTTGATCTCTGGCGGCTCGACGCATCCGGCAAACAGTCGGGAGAGCCTCGCTATCTGATTACACAACCACAACGGGACTTTTTTCGGACTTTTTAAACTCACCGGATCCAGCCTCCAGGAATTGGAACCAAACTCCGGTAAGAAACGTGGCATTTTTACAGTTGCTGCTGACAGGCTGCTGTCCTCTCCAGTGTAGATCACCCCAAACATAAAAAAAAGTTTTAATCTCATCGAAGACCGTCGGAGGTGCAGTTAAAACAACAACTGAACCCGGAAAACAAGCCAGAGACCCCTCCCTCTGCTACCCCCTAGTGTACGTCATCAGACGGTGTTCAGTGGTTCAGTGGGACCGTGACCAGCGGCAAAAAGGGGACGGCAGGAGCGTTTGCAGTTGTGCGGTGGGTAGGAGGCATAATGCCTCCTACCCACTGCCCCCTTTGTCGAGCGGCCGAAGCGGCCGGATAACACCGGTTTACATTCAAAGTCTATGGAGGAGACGCGTGGAGTCACGGCGAACAAGGAAGCGGCGAGATTCGAGTGATCGAAGCGGCGCGACGGCAGCCTGCACACGCACGCGCGCGTCGCCGTCGAGCCGCAGACGTCCCAAATGTTGATCTCTGGCGGCTCGACGCATCCGGCAAACAGTCGGGAGAGCCTCGCTATCTGATTACACAACCACAACGGGACTTTTTTCGGACTTTTTAAACTCACCGGATCCAGCCTCCAGGAATTGGACCCAAACTCCGGTAAGAAACGTGGCATTTTTACAGTTGCTGCTGACAGGCTGCTGTCCTCTCCAGTGTAGATCACCCCAAACATAAAAAAAAGTTTTAATCTCATCGAAGACCGTCGGAGGTGCAGTTAAAACAACAACTGAACCCGGAAAACAAGCCAGAGACCCCTCCCTCTGCTACCCCCTAGTGTACGTCATCAGACGGTGTTCAGTGGTTCAGTGGGACCGTGACCAGCGGCAAAAAGGGGACGGCAGGCGCGTTTGCAGTTGTGCGGTGGGTAGGAGGCATCATGGTGAATCCAGACCGAATGCGTTTTCTACTGCAGGAACGTCCAGTTTACATGCAAAGTCAATGGTGGACGCACCTCCAGGCGCCTCCTGGCGTCTTGCGTCACGTCGCGTGCGTGTTGAGCGTGCTGGAGAGCGATTTCCGTGCACGTGAACCCGCGTCAACCTCCAAAGCACGCCTCCAACATGCTGAAGATTTCGCCGTTCAACTTTCAAACGCCGCTCAAACTCTACCCGATTGGTTGGTGTGTCAACCAATCAGGGAGAGTCGGGGGAGAAGAGAGGGGGTCAGGGGGAGAGTCCCTATGTGACGCGGAAACCAGTGACGCGGAAACCATTGCGCATGTGACGTATTGTTTGTGGAACACAGAAAAAACCCGCGGAGTCATGGAATATGGAAGAGAAACTCATTGTAGCTGTGTGTTCGCGACAATTCCTTCACAACCAGTCAAGTCTGCTCCACAGAGACAGAAATAAAGAGCTCCTCACCTCGCGGAGTGCATTGACGACTCGGTACACCGGTAAGCTCCTCCCCCACACCCCCGCAGCAGCAGGGTTGCCAGATAAACATGAATTTTATTTATTTATTTTTACCCCTTTTCAGTGCAAATGTTCACTAAACTCAACACATTATTAATCTTATCAGACCCTCACGCAGCAAATATGACAGTTTGGGTAAAAAAAATAAAAAATAAGCAACAGTACTAGATGATTAATTAATTTTTATCTGGCAACCCTGCGCAGCAGTTTTCTGGGTAGTTTCGCTTCTGGCTTTTTGGTCTGGACACAAAGTGCGTCCACTTGCGTGCGTGTTGAGCTTCTTTGCAGTTGAAATCGCGTTCGGTCTGGATGTACCATAAGGCTGCAGGAGGTCTGAACTGTTGTTAAGTTTGACCAAAATTAAGAAATTCTATAATAAAAATAAAATTGCACCAAAAAAAATTTGCATTGTGAAACACAGTAGCTCTGTCAGTTCAAATAACCAACATCCAGCATTACACAAAGCCCCGTCCCTCAACACCTACTTAACCAGTCATCAGATATGGCTGATCTGTTGTCACTACATGAACTTAGTTAAAAGCTAAAAACATCAACACAAGACAAAACGGGTTAAGTGCAGAGACCAAAATTGAATTAAAAAAAAAACATCAAGTGGGACATTGTGGCTGTACTGCATGATGAAATATGATGTACCGGTATTCTCATGGGGCAGACTGTTAGAGCCTGCATGGATCTATAAAAAAAACTTAAAACTGCTGTCAACTCCTTTTCAAAAACCTGCTATTATCCTGTTATTACCCGTTATTCATCGCTTGCATGAAAGTGAGACAAGCATGCGTGTATGCTCCATTCTTTTCTCCAATATCTCCTCTGGGCTTTCCACTGACCTGACTGTCACACAGGCAAATATTTTACCCCATCAGCACCTCTCTATTAGACGCCTGAAACCGTTCATGTGACAAAACCTTCACATTCAACCTGTGTCATATTGTGTTTGTTCAAAAACCAATTAACCAACCATGACTCATTGTTGTTAAGTCCCGGAAAGAGATGACCCTGAAGCAGAGCTTTTTCCATGCAGGTGGTCTTAAACATTTAACATTATTCAACAGTCGAAAATATTATGTTAATTCTCTGTTAGATGGTGAACGCTTTGTTTTTAAAAAGCCATAGCCGTTTTAACCATTTGTCGTTTTAATCTTTGAAATGTCTAAGCTTCTATTCTGATCGTTTTATATGGTTTAAATTTACAAAAACAGCATGTAGCCCTAAACTGCAAACTATTTTAAATGTTTAAACCACAAGAAAAATGTCAGTTTCCAAGACGAATTAAAGAACAATCTTATTCTGCCAAAAATCAAACCACAGGCGAGAAGACAAGAATCCATAGCGCCGACATCTAAATCCAAAAACAGACCAAAAAAAAAAAAAGATTATGTACTAACATTTAACACTTGTAAACATGCCAGGAAAAATACAGTGATTTTAGCTGAAACTCCAGTTTGAGGATGTCAACAATACATTTTAAAACACCACAATGGTTGTTTCCTGTTTTATTTAAAAAAAATAATAATACAAATAAACATGTTTCAATACTAGGTGATACTGGGAGATAGTAGCAGACCATTCAATATTCTGATCAATAATGGAGACAAGTAGACAAAACAGCAATTTAGATAAGTTGTAGATGATTACTGAATCAATGACAGCTTTGATTAGGTTTTTCTAACCTCTTAGCTCCACAGCTGAGACTTTAAATACACAACACACATATTGGTATTTATTACAAAGTCATAAATATGGTTTATTCATGCAGTCATTGAGAAGTATGAGCAGAAACAAATATGATTAGTCACAGAAAACCAACTATTTCATTATAGCCACAAGCATCTTAGTGCTTTCAGACCAGATGCACTTTGTGAGTCAAATTTGACAATTGGAGCTTTATTTATACCACAAAGTAGTTTAGAAACCATCATCAATTAAAAACTGTCTCAAAGAAAAATATTGACAGAATGAAACCAAAATGTGCCTTAAATAAATAAAAAATGTTGCAAATATAATAGGAATAAAAACATGCAGTGCTTCTTTATCAGTTGCTTGCAACATTCCTACAAGGTTAGTCTCACATGTTACAGGAATACGCAGATAAAAGTTGTTTTACATGGGTAATCAGAAATTGTGAACATCTGGGTAAATATGGGGGGAGGAGAGCAGACATAGTGCAGGGACAGAAACCAAAAACAGATAAACCAGAAACTACGGCACAAACAAAGCACAAGCTTATTTTACTCTTGGAGTTAGTTTCTCAAACGGGATTCCACAAAAACAGGGCATTCCACGGCTCACTTGATTATCCCTGCTCTCGCAGACACGCCCAACTGAAAGGAATCAACAAGAAACACGCCGGCGTCAACGAATCAGTCTGGCCCAAACTTGGGCAACTGACTGAATGCATACGTTGCTCCCACATAAAAACAAAACGACGATCTGATGAAAGTCTGTTTCAAAACTCACTATAAAAAGGGGAACAGTGCTGAAATTCAAGTTGTTAAGAGTTTAAACGATTATTACCCTTTAAATCTATCTTATTTCCAGTACTGCTACTATAGCAAACAGTGTGAATCCATCAGCTATCTTCAAATGTAAAAAAAAAAGTCTAGAGATAAAACAGAAAGTAACCCAGCAATCAGTGGTACATAAAGTCCATCAGGCTGAGGAAGTGAAGGATATCAGGTTTCTGAGTGATAAAGACTTCTGATGATTGTGTGTGGCCAGCAGATAAAGGGCAGCATTTGTTTGTGGTTAGTTTTAACGTCATCCTGAATGACCTATTCATGCAAAGAACATCAGCACCCTGCCAGATTAGACTCAAAGGTTGACTGAGTGCTCATCATAAACTCCAGAATCAGCATCATGTGCCAAATATTTTGTTTTATCAAAGTGAAGATGATTTTTTTAAATTTGCACTGTAAGCATGTGTTGCCAAGTGAAAACTAATAAGCAAGTATCAGGAAATTGTACATGGCTAAAATTAGAATCTACTACCAAAATACAGTTTTGAGATCCTGATTCATGATCAATAATCCAGGCAGAAAAATCTAAAAAAGTTAAGTCTGGTCCTCTGGACATTCAAAAAACAACAAAAATTGTAAAAACGTTTCGACTTTCATCCAAAAGACTTCTTCAGTCTGAGGTGCTGTATTCAGCTCATGCCGGGTACCCACCAAACACGTTTCGGGCAGCGGAAGCAGCCGGTTTACATTGAAAGTCTATGTGGAGGCGCGGCGAAACGTGACGCGGTGCGTTTTGAGCATTTCAAGCAGCGCGGCAGAGCGCGGCAGTTCTTTTCCGCGTACGCGACGCGTCCAAAGCAGCCGATGCCGGAGTTCAAATATTTGAACTTTGGCTGCTCGACGCGTCGCAGCAACCAATTGGGAGAGGCCCTGCTATGTGATGACGCAACGACGACGGGACTTTTTTTGGACTTTTTAAACTTACCCCAACGAGCCTCCATGAAGAAACCAGCCTCCGGTAAGAAACTTGGCATTTTTACAGTTGCCGCTGTCCGCTAGAGCGTACGATCACCCCAAACATAAAAAAAAGTTTTAATCTCAACAAAGACTTTCGGAGCTGCAGTTCGGCTCGTAGAAAACCCACTCAAGTAGTAACGAGGCTCACGAACAGCTGATTTCATCTGCCCGGTGTACAAGAAACAAAGCAAACCCGACCAGAAAAGGAGCCAGACGCTCCTCCCACTGCGCGTCTTCAGACGCGTCTTCAGTGTGAACAGACATCTGGTGACAAGCAGCCAACAGGGTGCGTCAGGAGCGTTTTTGATGCTCAAGACGCGTTCGGTCGGTACCCGGCATCAGTCTTATAAATAGCAACTTCTCATTGTAGATCAACCAGTTTGCTGCCGACAGCCAAAACCAGCTGCTCACATGATCAAGGAGGACCATCAGCCTAACAATGGATTGTTAGCACCCTGATGGTTGTTTGCTATTCACAGAGGGCTGAGTGATACTAGCAATAACAGCATTGTAAGAGGGGGACAGTTGAACCCGGAGGCCTCCACCTCTGTTTAATGATGGACAGTTTCTTTTCACAAAGATGGCCTCCTTTACTCCTTTCTCAAACCATCGTTCCTCTCTATCAAGAATATGAACATCTTCATCCCTGAGCAAGTGACCTCTGGCCTGGAGATGAGTGTAGACGTTTATTTTCTAAACATAACGTCCCAGTGGCTTTTAAACCCCAAAATACATTACGGCAAAGACTGGTTCATCCTAAAGATCCAGTCCCCCGGCACAAACAGAGTAATATTGTGTATGCTGTTCAGTGTCAGGAGGGCTGTGATCAGTCTTATATCGGGTAAACTAAACAGCCACTGGCCAAAAGGACGGCCCAGCACAGAAGAACAACATCATCAGACCAGGACTCTGCAGTCTACACGAACCATTTTGGTACAGCACGTTCGGTTCGGTCCACCTGCGTACCGTTTCGGTTATTTTTTTTCACTCATTAAATTTTATTAACGAGAGACTATGCGCCACGGAACTAAAATTCCTAAGAATGTTTCAGCACGGCGCTATTATATTGCAGCCCACGCAGCATTAGCAGCCTAGCATCTCGTTGCGGTCTCCTGTTTGGGAATGTTATGGCTTTCTTATGAACAACACAGACGTGAACAAATCCAAAGCTGTGTGTGGACGTTGTTTCACGGAGATTGGATCTGCCACAGGCAACACGTCTAACTTGTTAATGCGTTTGAAACGTCATCATCCGAATGTGAATGTCTTTTCTACAAGCAATTAAAGCAGCTTGTTGCAAAGACCAATAACAGCAGCATTTAAACAACTTTTATCAGGTACCGGTAATTCAGATTGGTCAAGAGAAATAACATAAACTGTAGGGGTTTTTAAAGCTCTGGATCTACGTTTGAAATGAATGTTGTTGATGCACCAACTTTAAAGTTCTTGAACCCCGCTACGACATCATCAACACTTCAGCCAAAAAATTCAGCACTTTATGAAAAAGCTAAAACTGATATTGTCAACAAGCCTTGGAGCTGATTAAAGCCCTGATGATGATGACTGAGAGATTCAACCCCCTCATAACAACTGTTCAAGAAAATATATTGTTCTTTTATTATTATTATCTAATTAACTTTTTTTAATTTAAAATTATAATCTTTTTAAGACACTTAACCCCAAGTTGCTCCCAGCAGGTCAGGCAGCGCCTTGCATGGCAGTCTACCGCTACCGGTGTATGAATGTGTGTATGAATGGGTGTTTGGTTGGTACTATGAAGCGCTTTGGGGTCCCTCAAAGGGGGCTGGAAAGTGCTATATAAGTAAGCTCCATTTACCATTTATCATTAACTTTTTTTTTTTTTACTTCTTTGTTTTATTTCCAGTCTGGGACAGACAGCTTTATTTCTTCCTGTTCGGGAAAATCCACCAGACATCACCTCCAACTAAGAAGTGTGTGATGACTGAACTCTGAACTTTTCCAGGGACAGGTGGGAACAGGTCCAAGAAGAGGTTGTGAGTAATGAGGTTAAATACAGCTACACTGCTGTTACCTGTTGTTAGTGAGCCGTTTTCTCCACCGCTGGAGATATTCACTACAACTAGATCTGTGCTTTTGGCAGAAAATGTGGACAAGTTGGTCTTTTTGGACAAAAACCTAAACCTTGATTATTTAAATTGTAAACGGTCTGTTGCTGCTTATTGTTCTGGCTGTTATTGCATTTAAGATTTTTATTATTGTTAGTATAGTTTATTTATTGTAAAGAGTGCCATTTATTTAAAATATCTTCCAAATGGGTCGCTTTTATTTATTTTTATACAAACATATTGTTTACTTGGCGTATTTTCAAAATAAACATTTTGTAAGTCTTTTGTCTTTTTTTTTTGTACCGAAAATTAACTGAACCGAGCCCTCCTTGAAACTGAACCAAACCAAAATGTGATTTTAGCGTACCGCTGCCTCTTACCTCATGCTGAACCGTCCCATCCCTCACCCCCCACAAAACTGTCGGTACAAACATAGCTACATATGTAGCTGTTAACATCTGTATCTGTTAGTGTCTGTAGCTGTTGACATCTGTAGCTGTTAACATCGGTAGCTGTTAACATCTGTAGCTGTTAACATCGGTAGCTGTTAACATCTGTAGCTGTTAACGTGTGTAGCTGTTAACATGGGGCAGCCGTGGCGTAGTGGTAATGGCAGTCGTCCCCCGATCGGAAGGTTGGCGGTTCGAATCCCAGTTCCCCACACCATGTGTCGTTGTGTCCTTGGGCAAGACACTTAACCCCGAGTTGCTCCCGGTAGGACTGGAAAGCACCTTGCATGGTAGTCTGCCGCTACCGGTGTATGAATGTGTGTAGCATTCAATGTGTGTAGCGCTTTGAGATTTTCACTAATGAAAAGCGCGTTATAAATTGAATTCATTATTATTATTATTATTATTACTGCCAACCAATCATCTACTGACCAATATAACACAGATGTGTCTCCATGTCCACCCCCACCCCTGACAAAAATCACAGAAGAGACAAGCACCCTGCCATGGCAAGTAAACTAGGGAAAACACTAACTATGTCTACATGGACATAAGTAATCGGATTAAATGGATATTCGAAATAAAAACGGGTCATGTAAACGCCCCATTCGATTATTTTTTTGTTTATTCAGCACAATCTGAAAAAATTTGTAATCAGAATGAGGCGGGTGGTTTATGCCGATTCATAATCCAAATGGTGTGCATGTAAACACTTAATCTGTTCTTTTTTTTTCCGATTGTGAAAAACTGACCTGAATGCAAATGTGCAGTCTATGTCATTTCCGCCTGGCTAATGCTAATAATATTAGCATGCCGGGGAAGTAAAACTGGTCGGTGAGTGGCACAATGTTTCTATTAGAAATTTTGAAATAGCTCAAAATTATCTGTGCTACCTGTAGCTCAGTGCAGTAACGTCTCCACTGTCATTAAAACCTGACGCGGGTCAATTTTGAGTGCTCAGGTTTGTTTACGTTCATCCCGGAAGTAAACCGGAAGTAGAACTTCTTCGTTGACCTTTTTTTTTTAAAGGAGAGTTTACCACTCTGTGCATGTCAGTACTTCTGTTCAGAATAAAAGCCTGCTGTATGTAAACGCTTGTCATGAACGGATCATGTCCATGTAAAGGATAACGGATCATGTCCATGTAAAGGATACATTTGAATTATTTAATCTGAAAACATTTCAATCCGGTCAAATAATTTTGTGCATGTAAACGTAGCTACTGCCAACCAATCATCTACTGACCAATATAACCCAGATATTTACATGGATTTAAGGCAAAATAAATTTTAATCCATTCAGATTTTTTTTTTAAAGTGAATATGCTTTATGTTCTTGTTAAAAAAACATCTATGTAATAAATGGGTACCTTCTCAATAACAAGTGGTGATTTTGCCGCCTACTCAATTGTCTGGCACCGCCTACTCTGACTGATGATTATTTTTTTCCTTTGGAGCCAATCGACATGCCTGCGTGTGATAGTCACATGACCAATTTCAGTCGCCCTAGTGGGAAAAACATTGCATCTCAGCGTCTGCTCCCTCTATCGTTATCCGAGGAGGGAGACCCACCCCGTCAACAGAATTGAGCGCCCCGCCTACCAAATCCACCCCAATTCTGCTCCGCCACTTCCGGATGGGGAGCGGAGATTAGCAAAAAATTTAGACTCCAAACTTTGCACAATAAAAACGTAGCGCTGGCTTTAAAATAGCGCAACGCGTTCCACCCACATGGAACTGTTGAAAGATAAAGAAAAAAGATAATTCATAGTGAAATAATTATTTATTAGATTACTGAAGATGTATATTATCTCAGTCTACAAATTTATTATGACTTCACAACTGTTTTCATGCCCGTGATGCTGGTAAGACATTTCATCAGCGTTTAAACAGTCTGCGTTCACCAACATTTTTGCCGCTGAGAACATCTATGTGTTGATGATGGGAAATGACTCCAGCCTGCTTCTCAAGAAGTTCCTGAGATGGCTGAAATGGTCCATTTTATTTTAAAGAGGTAAGTTATGATATTTCTAAACTGGTAGGAAGGTGAAATCTACACAAATACTGCAGAGTGCACACACACACGTGCACACACACAGAATGAATGGTATCCCCTTGCACATCTTGTCATGTGTACATAATGATCGAAGCAGACAGATCTCTCCCCCTATCACAATGCTCCAGCAGCCATAAACTCAACCTTGCTGCAAACAGCTGCTACAGCCAAACCAGACATCAATTATTCACTACGGCTTTGCCTCAGTGTTTACTTTTGGGGTTTTAGTCTCAGGCCAGAGTGCACAGGAGAGGTGAGAAACACCGGACGGTCTAGTTCAATGTCACTGCATGAACAGGATCGCACTGTGCTAATACTTAAAACCTCACAGACGACACATGCTATAATTTATAGAAGGTCCTCAACCAACGACTGAGTATGTTATTAACAAGTTACTTTTATTACAGTCTTATGTTTAGGCATAGAGCTCCTAAAGTGAGATTTAAAAAAAATAAAAACATTTGGATAGTTTGAAAAGTTTATAATTGAAAAAGGTATTAATTTACAGAAAAATGGCAAATGGCAGCAAATATGTTCAGTTTTTGTGCAGGAAGAAATAAAATTAAACATTTTTTTCTGATAACAGAGAAAAACGGACTGATTTCAAGTTGCAAAATTAAATACATCTCTAACAAAAAAGATCAGTTGTGTTAACAGTCACTGCAGATGGTGATCTCTGTGAAAAGATCAGGTCAAAAACTGTAACTTTTAAGAGCACAAGATTTCTTAAAATGTGACGGGGGAAGCCATATCAGAGATATCTGTGGACACAAAATGTAATGAAGAACCATAAGGTGCGTGGCTGGCTTTGTCCCAGCTGATGCTCCATGTGTCAGGTGGGACACATGTATGCCAGTCCAGACTGTTCGTGGATGAATAAATGAATGGATGGATGAATGAATAAATGAATGGATAAAAAGGTGGTTGCAACATCAAATTCCCAGAAGACCTCCCGGATCAGCGGACTAAAACTCAAGTTGCAGATTATGTTCAGCAGTGGAGGTGCCAAATGACCCGTTTCTTCTGTTAATCCATATCCAAAATTAAATTGAACCAATTCTACTCTGACAGCAGTAAGACATTTTATTCAAACATGCAATCTCCCATTACCCCGGTGTCCCACCAGTTTGGGGAATGGGGTGGGAATGGGATGCAGGATGTGAGACCAGCTGGCCATCAGCTCAGACAAAGAAACCTGCTGAATGTGCTCTGGCATCAAAAAGAAACATATCATTCACACTGCATTTTGTTTAGAGACTCCAGTTTTGAAACTGCTTCCATTTTCATTTCTGACCGGCTGAACAGATTATTACAATTTTGTTTCTCACAACGAAAGTATGGAGTGAATTACAAAGCAAATAAATTATATAAAGTAAGGGAAACAGCGAGACAAAATATAATTGAAGAGAAAGGAGGAAGGAGCAGAGAGGGGGGATTTTTACTGCAGAGAAGAGTGCGAGGTGCAATTTATCTTTACCATTAGCCTAGTTGTAGCTAGTCACTGGGGAGAGACTAGTAGTACACAGAATGAGAACGATACAATAATGAATGCACGTTCTAGATCAAAACGTCTTCATTCTGCACAAAACTCCAGCCAGAGATTCAAACCAGAGTGCAACCATATAAGAATCTATACAGTACACAAATGTAATTCACAAGCTAGATTTCTAGGTTATCAAGTCAAAGTCAACTTTATTGTCAAAACTGCAATATGTACAGGACATACACAGGATTGAAATTGCATTTCTCTCTGTCCCTCGGTGCAACAGTAAACATTTAAACACTAAAACACTAAAACATTTAATAAACATAAGCATAAAATGAAATAATAAAAGTGTAATACTGTCCTGAGTTTTTGCATAGTAGTTTTTGCATAGTAGTAGTATGAAAGTATGAAAAGTTACACCAACACTAAAACACTAAACATTTAATAAACATAAGCATAAAATGAAATAACAAAAGTGTAATACTGTCCTGAGTTTTTTGCATAGTAGTATAAAAGTGTAAAAAGTATATCTATAAAATAAAATGAAAGTTCTGGCATTGACATTTGTAATAGAGTGACAAAGCAGCATATGAAGTTTATGTACACAGTACAGTATATTAGGCATGTTAATGGTACTAGTGGGTGTACCGAACCGTTTCGGTACGTCACGTTCGGTCCACCTGCGTACCGTTTCGGTTATTTTTTCACTCATTGAACATTAATATATGCGCCGCGGAACAAAATTTCCTGGGCGCGTTTCAGCACGGAGCTATTATCGCGCAGCTCGCGCAGCCCTTAGCCGTTAGCTTCTGATGGCCGCGCTCAGACCAGTAGCAGCTTCATGGGCTTCCAGAACATCCCCAGTTTTTAGTAGTTTTAATAGTGTTTTTGTACCTGACTCTGCGCGTTTTTTGCGGGTGAATTATAGCCGAACTGAGCTGTTGAGAATTGGAGCGGATTTACCACAAGGCACAGCTGAAATCAGCAACGAACTCAAATCAGAACTCGGAAGATTGGATCTGCTTAGATCATCTTTCTGGAAGCAGATGCGCGGAGGAAAGAAGAGAAAGAGGTGCTCTCGAGGGAAAAAACGTGGCTGTCGAGCAGGAATCATGACGAGACTACGAGCAGACGCTAAAACCGGTAAACCCCCGATGCCGGCTTTATTTCTGTCTAACGTGCGTTCGCTCGACAACAAGATGGATCTGCTTCGTCTGAGAGTAACAACGTCTGGGGAGATGAGGAGATGTTCGGTGCTTTGTCTCACGGAAACATGGATCAATGAAGACACTCCTGACTCTGTTTACGAGTTGGATAATAAACTATTTTTCAGAACGGACCGGAGCATCGAGACTACGGGGAAAACGCGAGGTGGGGGTGTCTGTATTTACGTTAACAAAGACTGGTGCACGAACTGTGCCGTTATCAGCAGGATCTGCTCAGCTGCTGTGGAGCTTTTAACAATAAGATGTAGGCCACATTACCTCCCCCGCGACTATTCAGCGATAATAATAAGCAATGTTTACATAGCACCCGATGCTAATGCTAAAGTCGCTCAGGAAGAAATTCATGAGTTACTCACTTCGCTGCAGTGTAAATATCCTGAGGGGTTTTTCATTGTTTCCGGGGACTTCAATCACGTGGATTTACGTGCCATCCTTCCAACCTTCAATCAGCACGTTTTCACAGAAACACGAGGAAATAAGACATTAGACCAGGTCTACACGAATGTGAAGGGGGCGTACACGGCGAAGCCACGCCCACCGATCGGGGCTTCCGACCATCGCTCCCTGCTATTGGTCCCTAGACAGCTCCCCCCACTCAGACGTTCGATGCCAGAACAAAGAGTGATAACATCGTGGCGCCAAGATAGTTCCCCCATGCTGAGGGACTGCTTTGAAAACACAAACTGGTCTGTCTTCAAAGAGGCAGCTACGAATGGAAATTCAATTGACCTGGAGCTTTATGCTTCCTCTGTCCTGGGTTACATCAGTACATGTGCTGAAAATGTATCCATAAGAAAGTGTGTTAAATTTTACCCCAATCAAAAACCCTGGCTAAATAAAGATGTCCGCACCCTGCTGGCAGCCAGGGACACTGCATTCAAGTCTAAAGACACTGAGGAGTTGAGAAAGTGCAGGAGAGAACTGGATGATGGCATAAAGAAGGCCAAAGCCGCGTATGCACAGAGGATCGAGGGACAGTTCACCTCACATGATCCAAGGAGCATGTGGCAGGGCATCAAATGCTTAACAGACTACAAGGGCAAAAGCAAACAATGCCCCAGGGACCCATCCCTGCCTGATGCCCTCAATAAGTTTTATGCACGTTTTGATGATCCAAACAGACCAACTAGCACCAGACTCACCTCATCACCAGACGAGGAGCACCTCAAAGTGACCGCAGCAGAAGTGAGAGGCAGTCTCAGAAGGATCAACCCTCATAAAGCTACGGGTCCAGACAACATCCCAGGGAAAGTTCTGAAGGAATGTGCGGACCAGCTCTGTGAGGTGCTGGCTGACATCTTCACCACCTCACTTGCACTGGAGTCAGTTCCCACCTGCCTGAAGACCGCCACCATCATCCCAGTCCCAAAAAGCTCCACAGTGACTGGTCTGAATGACTATAGACCGGTGGCCCTCACCCCGATAGTCGCTAAATGTTTTGAGAAACTGGTCATGTCCCACATCAAGACAGCCGTCAACATCAACGAGGACCCTCATCAATATGCATATCGTGAGAACCGATCAACAGAGGACGCTATCTCCTCCGTGGTCCACACTGCTCTCACCCACCTGGATCAGAAGGACTCATACGTGCGTCTGCTCTTTGTGGACTTCACATCTGCCTTCAACACCATGATCCCCCAAACTCTGATAGACAAACTATCCACACTTGGACTAAGCCCCTCTATTTGTAACTGGGTCTTAGACTTCTTAACAGACAGACCACAGTCCGTGAAGATCCACAACTTCTCCTCCTCCACCATCACCCTCAGCACTGGCTCTCCTCAGGGATGTGTGCTGAGCCCTCTTCTGTTCACTCTGCTCACATATGATTGTATAGCCACACATCCAGGCTGTCATATTGTTAAGTTTGCAGATGATACAGCTGTGGTGGGATGCATCACAGATAATGATGAATCCAGCTACAGACAGGAGGTGGAACATCTGGAGAGCTGGTGCAAAGAGAACAACCTTCACATGAATGTGAAGAAGACGAAGGAGATGATTGTGGACTTCAGAAGGAACAAACACACCCACACCCCACTGTATATAGGTGGATCTGCGGTGGAGGTGGTCTCCAGCTACAAATACCTGGGTGTACACTTGAATGATAACCTCAGCTGGAGCAATAACACCACCAGCCTGATCAAGAAAGGTCATCAGAGACTCTACTTCCTCAGACGGCTGAGACGAGCCGGTCTGAGAAGCCCAGTCCTCACCTCGTTCTACAGGTGTGCAGTGGAGAGCGTCCTGTGCTCCAGCATCAACGTGTGGCATGGAGGCTGCACAGTTGCAGAGAGAAAAGCTCTGCAGAGAGTGGTGAAGGCTGCACAGAAGTCTGTGGGAGTCAGTCTCCCCACCATCACAGACATTTACACCTCCAGATGCAGAAAAAGAGCCACCTGCATCATGAAAGACCTCACTCACCCAGCACACTCACTCTTTGCACCACTCCCCTCGGGACGGAGGTTGAGGAGCATCAAATGTAGAACCACTAGACTGAGAAACAGCTTCTACCCTGAGGCTGTCAGACTCATGAATAAATAAATAATAAGAATAAACACTGCAAAATGTCACATCATACTGATACTGATCTGTTTCTTGTTGCTGCGTTCATCTGTGACCATCTGCTCATGTTCGTGCTGCTGTTTATAATGATGTTTTTCTACTACATTAGGGCTTAGTGTATTACTAGCTGATGTGATGTCTCTCTTAGTTAATCCTAGATGTTATTATTGTATTTCTCTTGCATTTGTTGTTGGATGTAACTGGGACCCTGTGTACATAATCTCGTTTTCAACACATGTACTACATGCGGTGCAAATGACAATAAATTCTCTCTGACTCTCTGACTCTGACTCTGACTTCTCACTGCGGTCTCCTGTTTGGGAACGTTTCTTGTTAAAAGACAAACGCGCACATCCAAAGCTGTGTGGACGTTGTTTCACAAGACTGGCTCTGCAGCAGCGAACGTCTCACGTGAACGCGCTTGAAACTCCGTCATCGGAATGTGAACGAAGAAAAAGCAGCTTGCAACAGCCAACAACAACAGCTGCTGCATTTAAACTACTTTTATCAGGTACATCAGATCAGTCCAGAGCAATAACAAACTATGAGTTTTTAAATCTATGATTCTAAGTCTGAATGTTGTTATATGCGCAGGCTTTAAAGTTATTCATCCTCGCTACGAACACCCATCACTCAAAACGTTCAGAACTTTGTGAAAAAACTAAAACTGATATTGTCAACAAGCCCTGGAGCAAAGCCCTGCCCTAATGATGAGTGAGAGATTCAACTGTTCAAAAAGAGGTACAGTATTGTTCTTTTATTATTATTATCTAAATAATATTTTTTATTCAAAATCATAATCTTATTAACTTGGGTTTTTTGGGTTTTTTTTCTCCCAGTGTGGGACAGAGGTAGCTGCTCTTTTCTTCCACTTCAGGGACAGACATCCACCAGAATCTGGTGACCAGATCACCTGCAGCTAAGAAGTGTGTGATGACTGAACTGAACTCTGAACTGTTCCAGCACCTGTCCCACCAAGAAGAGGTTGTGAGTACAGTAATGAGGACAAATACAGCCACACTGCTGCTACTGGACAAAAACTTGATTAGTTAGATTGTAAACAGTCTGCTGCTGCTTATTGTTCTGGTTCTGACTGTTATTGTATTTATTAAGATTTTTATTATTGTTAAAATAGTTTTATTGTAGAGTGCTGTTTATTTAAAATATCATCCAAATGGGTCACTTTTATTTATTACTACAATACAATACAAACATATTTTTGGCATATTTTCAAAATAAACATTTTGTAAGTCTTTATTTTGTACTTTTTTTTTGTACCGAAAATAAACCGAAAATATACCAAACCGAGCCCTCCTTGTAGTTGAACTGAACCGAAATGTGATTTTAGCGTACTGTTACACCCCTACAGTATATGTATGAGGTAGTTGATATTGGTATAGAGGTAAAGTGGCATATGCAATAAGGCTAGTAATATATATATATATATATATATGTATATGTATATGTATATGTATAT
>JBBPBX010031783.1:13194-25487 GCA_038048925.1 Garcialebias charrua | reverse complement strand
AATGCGCAGCACCGCAGGCAGTGGTAAGGGCTGGTCAACCGCCCCACTGTTTTTAGTTTCGTTTTTGACGTGCCGCACGTTTTTTTCACTTTTGCAGCTTAATAATAAAATAATAACTACAGTAACAGTTTTGGGTTTCCTGTGACTTATTTGCTGTAAGATAAATGGTAGGAGCCTAATATATGCTCCCAATTTTTGTTGGTCTTTTTTAAAAAAGAATAATACCGTATTTTCCGGAATATAGGTTGCGGCTTTTTATCATTTTTGCATGCCCTGCGACCTATATTCAGGTGCGACCTATTTATGGCTTTTTATAAAATAAGCTGATTTGTAATCATTTATTAACAAAAATTAAACTGAGACACACTCTTACAATAATGTCAGCTATATTTTTAGGTGTTTATCCTGCTAAAATTATTCATTTATTAAAGAAAAGTTCAGCTCAGACACATATTTGCTATAATTTTTATCAAACAAATAATTGTTTTTAAGTGTTAATCTTCTTAAAAGCCTTGCTGTGCGCTCCTGTGGAAGAGACATTTGCAGCAGAGCTAAACACGGTCCACATTTTGATGTAGGTGCGACCTATATTCAGGTGCGACCTATATATTGATTTTTCCAATTCTTTGGCAATAATTGGACAGTGCAACCTATATTCAGGTGCGACCTATATTCCAGAAAATACGGTACTTTTTTCTTTTGCTGTTTTAATTAGTTACCGTAATTATTTTTTGCATCTTGAGATCCTATTACATCAACAACTACTCGAGCTCTACTCGAGTATTATTATGTTAATGTCTAGTTTTAAAATGATGTACTCGTTCAACCCCTAGTTCACTCTGGTAAACACATTAGCAGCCAACAAGGCTTCTAGTGGGATAGACATGTTTTTAAGAGTGGCCACCGAACTAATCTATATCTGTCCAGTTTCCTCTTCCTGCTCTCCACATGTCGCATCCTGCCATGTTGAAGCTCTGATAGCCCTTTCTCCAACCTTTTTGTTTTTCCCCACTGACATGCTCATATCTGTCCAGACGTCCCCACTTCTATATTTCTAATTTTTTTTTCTCCTATCAAAGAAAGGAATGTCTTGTTCTTCAGGCTAAAAGAGAAGCAGACATATATTTTTATGCTTTTTCACTGCCTGCTCTTGCCTGCTGCTGTGAACTTTTCACCTCAAGATGTTAAGTTGTCTTCCCCTCGTGTCTTATCTCAGGACATAATATTATAGGTGACTCATTTTATTAGAAGCAGATGAAAAGTAGGTAATCCTGCAACAGGCTTCCTCTTTTCTGGATTACGGTAAATAAGACTTGTGAAAGAAGAACATCTTGTTTTGTTTTTTATCGTGCATGCTCTGTGAGTGTGGAGGAACTTTGTTTTATTCATGAAAGCGAACAGTGTTGTGTGTATTTTTAAGCTTTTTTATTTTTATTTTATCAGAATCTTATAGTATCAGTTTGAGATAATCCAGCAGCTCATCTCTATAATATTTTGGTGTCAGCAGCTAAGGCTTGCTGATGTGTGACATAAACAACGTGCACACTTTTATTCTGGTAATACTAAGTAGCTTTTCCTTCCACGGAGGCTTTCTTTATCAAAGTCTTTAGGTTTTGTTATCGCCCAAATGTTGAAGCGATGATTGCGTTTCCGCCCATGTCAGAGTGTGCAGTTGTAAATCTGCCATGTGGCAAAATATCTCTAGAACCACTGGTTTGATTTAATAAAAACTCAAAGAAAGTACCGTAACATTAAATTGCTACAAAATTCTCTTTAAATTTTATCTGTAAGTGAAATGTTGGTACAGAGAGTACTACAAACTTCAGTCTGGTCACCTGGACTTTTTTGTTGTTGTTGTTGAGACGTTTCGTCCTTTATCCAAAGGACTTCATCAGTCTGAGGAGCCACAACAAACTCAGTCCCACGAGCAGTGGACTGACCAGTTTGCTGGTGATAAGATGGTTTCTGGGGCCTGCCCTGTCCCCTGTCGACGACTCTGAGGCAACCATAGCCAAAGTACCGATACTAGTAGTTCAAAATATTGAAGTTCATGCACTAATCCAGATAGAAAAAAAATCAGAGTCGACGACGGGAGAGAGGGCGGGCCCCAGAAACCATCTTATCACCAGCAAACTGGTTGGTCCACTATGTGAGTGTGCTGCTTGTGGGTCTGAGTTTGTTTGAGGCTCCTCAGACTGATGAAGTCCTTTGGATGAAAGATGAAACATACAAATAAAATAAAAAAACAAGAAACCGTCGAGATGACCTGGCTGAACTTTGTTGGATTTTTTTTTACCTGGATTGTTGAGCATGAACTTTGAAGTAGCTCAAAAAATCTACCGTACATGCAGCCATTTCCCCCCAATTTAATGCATGCACTTCAATGATTTGAAATGCAATTATAGCCGCAAAGATGTCACCTCCAGTAAACTTTGAATGTGATTCAACAGGCTAAACATTTTGCAAAATGTCCAAAAAGTGGAGTTTAGCTTAGATATTTATGACTAAACCATAGACAAATATGTATAGGTGTTATGTATAAATGTTAAAATCAAAAAAGGCGTTCAATACAGGATCAACTGGACTTTATTTGTCAAAAATATCAAAGTCCAGTTGATCCTGTATTGAACGCCTTTTTTGATTTTATCATGTCCTGGACGACTGAGAATCTTCACCAGCATATGTATAAATGTTATAATTTAATATCTTAGAAACAAAAGTATTTGCTCTGTTCTCTTCTAACCCTGTGAGTTCCTGTTAGTCTTGTTTATTTTATTTGAAGAAACGGTAACTTTTTTTCCCTCTCAGACATTTATGATCTAAGCAAATCAGCTGCAAGTATAAACATATTTACCATAAACGTTTTTTTTAAATTAATATTTAGTTGACAAAGCCCCTGTAATTGCTGTAAATGAACGTGCTCCTGCAGCTTTTTGTGGCTCATTCTTATGTCCTGGATGATTCTACGTTTGTGAGACTATTTCCTGTCATTTTAAACAGTGTTGGGAGACTGAGTGCCCTTCTGACCGAATTCTCAGCTTTGTAGTTATGAGAAGAACATACGCTGTTTTTCAGCTGACCTAAATGTAGATGAGTGGCCAAAAGATGGGGCATGAAGACGGATGATCTCCATTATCTCCTGCAGAGAAGAAGCAGGGAACTAGACGTGTCTGCCGAGTAATTCATAGGCTTACTCTGTAATTCCCTGGTTTTCTGTCCTCCTCCTCTATTTGCGCTCTAAGCCCTCTGATTGCAAAGTCATTTTTACGTCCGTCCTGTTGAAGTTTACAGGAGAAAACTGCCAAAACCTCTGGTTGGTCGTTCAGCTAACATTTACAGAGGAGCAGTCAAATATTGTTCATGGCTGACTGGACTCACGGAGAGTGAGTTTGAAGCTGATTGGGGTGTTGGGAAGTCTGTTAATAACACTCTACAAACATATTTGAACATTATCATTGGTCAGATTGCTCGTAAGACACACAAGTCCACATTTTTATCTATGACCGAGAATCTGCCGCGGCACTGACCTGATTTCCCCACAGAAATCATTAAAGTTTCACTATTTATCTAATCATTTAGATAAGGGGAAACCATACCCACAGCAGCAGGGGTGGCAGTGAAGCAGATTGCTGCCCAGAGGTGATGGTAATTAGATGGTGATGATTAAACTCACTGATTTGTTAGCCTCCAACACCAACAGAGGCTTGATCATGTAATGATCTGTGATACGCATCTCTCTGCTGTTAAAGGATCAGAACTCAATGTAGATTTTTTTTATTTTTTACATGAATTCAAGTTTACACAGATTTTTATGATGGAACTTTTAGGGCCACGCTTCGAAACAAAGATTAAAAGCCATAAAATTACGAGACTAAAGTCGTACATTCATTCATTCATTCATTCAACCTTTATTTATACAGGCTAGCCTCGTTGAGTCACGGGGACTCATTTACAAGAGGGACCTGTCTCACTCACACCAAACAACCATCCACTCTCACACTCACACCTAGGGTCAATTTAGAGTCACCAATCAGCCTAACAAGCATGTTTTTTGGTCTGTGGGAGGAAACCGGAGTACCCGGAGGAAACCCACGCATGCACGGGGAGAACATGCAAACTCCACCCAGAAAGGCCCCGGACCGGGATTTGAACCGGCAACCTTCTCGCTGAGAGGCAGCAGCTCTACCAGTTGTGCCACCGTGCTGCCCAATCTCTCATGTGTGTTTTTTTTTTTACGTGTCGGACCCATGGCACAACCTGTGAATCAATCCAGTAAGCTTGTCAACAATAACCGTGTTTCCATCTATTTTCATTTTGAATTTTGAGCTAATTTTTGAAATCTCGCAAAAATGTAAATACAAATTAATGCGGATCAGACGTGTTTCCATCAACTGGCTTGATGCGCATCTACCAGGCCACGCACAGCGTCATTACGTCAGCGTCATTACGTCAGACGTCAGCGTTGCGCATGTCTACAGTAAACAGGAAGTAGCGGTTGAAAACAGAACCCGACCACACATCTCGGCAAAATGGAGAGAATATTTCAGGTATGTGTTGCTATCGGGCAAGTTGTATTTATTCTGTCATGCCAACTAGTTTTAGCGATGTTACATGTTGTCCGGAGCGGAAACAGCTGATCAGTCACGTGACGTGAATGTTCGCTACGGCAGAACTGAGTCGGCAAATCTGTTTCCATCTGTCGTTTTGCGCATCAGCTCTGTTTCGAAACCCCCAAAAACCACCTCAAGCGAGCGTATCAACTTTTGAGCGAATTAGAGGAAGTTAACTCAAATTTTGCCGTTTCCATTCAGCTTTTCTGATGCGATGCTTCAAAATGCGCATCTAGAAACCTTGATGGAAACATGACCAGTCCGAAACTATATGAGTTGTAATATTATCCGAATGCCGACACGATAAAGTAGGGCTTACCGCATCTTAACTGTGGTAAAATGAAGAATTGTGAGCATCTTGTTAAGTTTTACTTTGGTATTAGTTTTACAAATCAGGAGATAATTAATCTGTCAGCACATCAGCATCAGATTATTATCAGTATCAGGACTTGAAACCTGCTTCCAGTAAGGTGGCACGCTCTGATGGGCTGCAGCATTTAGCTTTGGATTGGTCATTTGCTGACGCGCCTACTGGATTGACAGGTCACATCATGGATCTGACTCGTGGGGAAAAAAACATGAGCGTTGCAAAAACCCCATCTCATACGACTTTATTCTCATAATACAGTACTATGACTTTATTCTCGTAATTTTATGGCTTTTAGTTATTTTTTATATATTTTGCTTAGCATGGCCCTAAAGCTCCGTTGTAGATTTTAGAGTAAAGCTACACAATGAATTTTCTGCCATGTTGTCTTATCCTACAGTTTTGACGTGTACTTTTACCGGGGAGATGCATTTTATTGAAACAATTACCACCCATTTTATTTTTATTGTCATCCATCAACTCTTTCATAAACCTGGAGCAGGGTCTAGGTCCTGAAAATTTGCCGTGGTTAGTGGTTGGTTTTGATGGGTCATCACTTTGTAAACTTTCTCTTTGGAAAGTATGACTTTATGGAAAATTCTAATTTGTTTGTCTCCAGTCAGGAAAGACCACACAGTTCTTTTTTATGGACCACTGTTTAGAGATTCAAATCCATCCCATAGTCCCAGTCCACCTCCCCATGAAAATAAAAAAAATCCCACTACCTCCACTGTGAGTTCAGTCTGTTAAAACCAAACATTTGAAGAATATAGAATAACATTGTACATTAAGAGCTTTTTAGGCACATGATTACCAAAGGAGATTTAAACTTAGCTGTTGTGTTTGCTCTATAATAGGATTGAGAAATGAAGAATGTTGAGCCTTGGGAGTGTGCGAGCTGGATGGTGTAGCTGTTCCAAAGTCCAGTTCGGAGGTAGACGAGCAGCTTTGCCACTGCCATAGGTTAGAGCGGGGAGGATCATAAATATTTCATGGTTGCGCCTCAGGTCAGAGTCAAGTCTCAGATTTAGGTGCTGCTCTGATACAGAAATACATATTCAAGTCTGGGCACTGGATTTTTGTTGTTGGCGGTCACTTTGTTTACTTTTATTTGTGTCTAATTGCTTTGTTAAGACCGTCCCTCCCATTTGTTGGTTACATGCTACGTAGCTTTGTTTCATTTTACCCAACAAGGACTTACAGCATTAACTATCGGATTCAATGCTCACTTTGCTCTCCACTAGTCCTTCCTTGTTGTTTTGTAGCTCTCTTCAACATCCCGTGTGTCTTTAAACTCTAAAAGTTATGAATATTTAAAGGACTGCAGTGCCTTAGTGATATCAGAAATATGTATTATTTCTCTGTTTAGTAAACTGGGGATAAATCTGTATTGTAAGAGATTTCCTCACAGTGGTATTCTAACACAGATAAACCTGTTTTTAAATTGACAAAATTTTATTAGTACGGTAGTTTAAAAGGATGGGTATATCAGACTGATTATCCAGCCTAAATGTCTCTTTCAGTGCATTTATTCTGTGAATGATGATGACTGCTAGCTTGTTTTGGAAAAGCTTTCCTGAAAATGTTGCAATGTGATTAGATTTCCACACACATCACGCGACAGTTGGCTGCACTTGCCAATAGGCACTGTACAAAATGGCTTGTGCTTCTGCACTTTGAGGGAAAAGTAAGACGACATTGGTAAAACTTGAGTAAATCCAGATCACGTTAAAGCTTTTTAATGGTTTAATGAAGCTTCTAAAACTGCTTCTTAAATTAATAAAACAAAAAAAGCCTGAGTCACTTTATTGGCTTTTGCCTTAGCAAATGTTTGTTTATGGTAAAGTGAGGACATTTTTCTGCTATTTGGCTACAGAGCTTGGTATTTGATATTGTTCTCCAAACTTTTATCTGTTTATTTTATACAGGAAGGAACCTTTATTCCAAATCCCACAGATACTTGGCTTTCTGCTTACAGTAGTAAACAGTAAAAAAAAAAAAAAAAAATAGTGCCAGCTTCCAGCCGTGCCACCATCCTGCTGCAGTGATACTACTTAGCTGAAGGAAGTACTTTCAGAAGTTCTTTTTCATATATTTAAGATGATATATGAATAACCGCTTAGGAATCGTTTCTTGTTTTTATAAATACAACGTATTACAATGATGATGCTTTCTGTGACTCAGCCGGTCTTTGCTGTGAGGTGAATGTCCTGGTGTTGTAGGGAGCAGGGGGCACTGCTGCCAGGGTCTTTTGCTGGCCACACAGCCCACTTCAAGGACACATTTGTGATATGTTGTGATCTGATTATTTTTACTAGAAGGCTTTTGTTCTGCTTCACTAAGCGTCACGGAGTAAATCGTCATTGCCCTTTTTACCTGCTCTGTGATTTGATCCCACACCTGCTGAAAACAGAAGCGTCGCGTGCAAAGATGAGCTAATGACCTCCATTGGGTTTGTCTCCGAGATGATAAAACACATATAGAGCGTCCTCTTATGGCAGCTTTATTTGGCTGAATGCTGTGACTTAAACCTGCAAAAAATAGTTTTTCTTAACAAGTTCAAGGTATTCACTACATGCACATGGCAGTGTTCTTAAGGTGCAAAGATAATTGCTTGCAAAGGTGCAGAATAAGAGAAGCTTCTTATTTTACTAATGTTTTTACTTGAGGTTCAAGGCAAAACTATAATTTGTCTCTTCATGTCTTTCATATAATAAAATGTCATACAGTATTTCCCTTATTTATAAGCACATAAGCCTTTTCACACAGATTACATAGCATGCATAGAAAATAAAGATGCTCTATACTGCTGCTGATAGATTATCATCCTTATCAACTTGTCACTTCTAAAAGTTTAAACGTGCAAATAAGTGCTATTCTCACTATTGTATCCTAAAGAATATGAAAAGTAAAACCTTTGTTGCAGTGCAGTGTTACGATTTTTTTAATATCATTGAACAGTTTCAGTTCATTAACAAGTGAAGCGCTCAGAAACTACCGGTAAAAAAGATGCATAAGATGCTTTTGTCTGACAGTTTTGTGTTGGACTTATTGTGTTGCCTGCAGTGATGTTTGAAGCTCCACAGAAATCAAAACGTGCAGTAATATCATCCCAGAGAAGTTGGGTTTGTCATGTCCCAGTCAGTTCCTTCATCATCTTCTGACTTCTTGCCCTCTATTTGTAGCAAAGTTCAACGTGCAGAGCATGACAGCAGAGTGGCCTTAAATCAACCAAACAGACGCAGCCTTCAGGGAAAGTTTGACAAAACTCTTTTTAAAAGACGTTTCCGTACAATGGACACAAAGTACTAGAACATGTCAAGGTTTGTCTCCTTGTTGCCAAGAGACATGCTAAATTACATTTCACTTGCATTCCAAAACGGAGAAAGGACTTTTTCTTCTAAGAATCACAAAGACACTGGAAACACACATGAAAACACATAAATGTGTGTATTTTTTTTTTATTGTTTTTAAATGTTCCCTTATTTGCTCGAAGTCTGTGGCTGCACAGGTGTGATGTGCAGATGAAAGACGCATGGAGCTCTTTGTTGCGGCGTTGTGAATCTTCATTGTTAAAAAAACAACAAACAACAACACAAAAAAAGCATGTCTGGAATGTGTTGTGTGTGTGACCTTTGAACTTAAACGTGAGCGGAGGCCTTTTCAAATCCCGACTACTGCTGCAGGGCACAACGGCGTGCAACACAAAAGCAGATTCTTCAAGCCTTTCTTTTTTTAAAGAACAATGCTCCCCCCCTTTTGTTTTTTACGTCATGCCCTTTCATGTCCCAGTAGATTAGGAGAAGAAGAAATGAGTGCGTCATTTTTATTTTCACTGTGGGTCCAGAGGTAGTTTTTTTTTTCTCCCTTAGATATTAAAACGTAACCTGGCAGATGCTGCTCACATACCAGAAAATACATTTCCAACCTGTGCGCTCCGTGCAGACTGTTTTTAGGTGAGCTGTGTTGCTGTGCCTCTCCAGGGACTTTCCCCTGTGTGTTTTTTCAACTTGCAGCAGGAAAGAAAGGAGGGATGCAAATGGAGGACGAGTCAAGCCGGCATTTAAATCTCCTAAGGCATAACGACAGACCATGAAAACTCCTCTTGTGTTTAACAATTACTGCTTTGTGTCAGCAATAGCTCCCAAATTATCTCAATAAATAGGACTTAAGAGACATTCTGTTTTCTGAATGTTCTTAATGCTTCATTTAGATTCAGTTGCCTGGATGTTAAAATAGCTGGGTCTATAAAACCAAAGGCCTATTTTCAACCAGAAAGAGACAACTGCAGTAACTAGCACAGGTAATTATTTTCAAAGCAAGAAAAATGAGTGTGCCAGTTGCTGACGGCTATAAACTTTATTTCAGAAATGTTGGACTGCCAACCAGAAAACTGCCCCATTATTGCTTACTATACTGACAAAAATATATTTTATGGTGATATAAGTTGTAGTTTTTAGTTATTGCAATTATCACCAGTACTTTGTGAAGGATTATTAGCCCAATTACAGTGAAATAAAAGCCAAATGATGAATGATTGTGTTTAAAACATTCTCAACCACCTGTTGTTTGCCACATTTATAAAAAAAAAAAAAATAAAAAAATAACAACATTTTAGCTGATGTTCATGTTTAATTGAAATTTATTGTAATTAGGCCTGTAAACAATTCATTCAACCTTTATTTAGGCAGGTTAATCCCATTGAGCCTCAAGGACTCATTTACAAGAGATACCTGTTTTATGATGACAACAGTGACAACAATAGGCAATCATCAAAGAGGCATACAGATCAATTTATTTATTTTTAACAAGTTAAAATAAGATGTCAAAAAAGTAGTAAAAACAGCTAGAGGCAAATGTAGAAAACTAAAAACAGGAACATGTATTGGTTCTTGCCAGGAGTCTTAACAGATTTTTAAAGCCATTAGAGAAGTCAAGTCCGAGAGCTTCAGATCTTTTTGTAAGATATTCCAAGAAGCAGGAGCGGAGAGAAGGCCCTTTTGCAGAGTTCAGTCCTCACTGAGGGAACACTGCAGGTAATCATGTCCTGAGAGCGCACACTGTATAACAGTAAATAACAATAAATAACAATAAATCAATTAATCGCATGATAAATGAAAATTATCAACCTCATTTTCATTTACCAGCTTTATCGTTTCTTCGTGTCTCTCTCTTTCCACTGAAGACGCTGGATGACAAAAAGCTGAACTCCAGTGCTCTTCACTGACCCCTCCCTTAAAGGTAGTGTGACATGATATTGGAAATTTGCATATTTGTCAGAACATATATATCTTCTATCATTGAGCTCTGTTCGTTTTTGCAAAATAAATTATAAATATATTAAAATTTTATTCTAAATTATGGTAATTTTTTTCTCTGGGATACGCCCCTAAAATTCTGCGCATTTCCGCAATACGTCATCAGTGTGACGTGACACATCAGTGTGACGTGACAACGGGAAGAAGGCAGAGCCTTGCCCGTTTGTTTGGTGTGTTAACTGCTTGCCATACTCATTCATTTCCTGAAGGATCGCCTCTTTTATTTGTGTAACTTGAAAAATGCCGTCACGTTGTAGCGCATTTGGGTGTTCTAATATCAGCAGTGAACAAGTGAGCCTTCACAAATTTCCAAAAGATGACAAACTTCGACAAGAATGGACCAGACAAGGACCGGTGGGTTCCAGGAGTCGTATGTCTGCAGCGACCATTTCACTGCCGATTGTTTTCAGGAAAGACCTGGTATAAAAGAATCTTTAGGATTACCAGTAAGATTCAGAAGACTTTTAAAACCGGATGCTATTCCTACTATTTTTAAAAGAAAATCTACAGAAGAAAGTCCCACAGCTACCACGTCAAAACAACGCAGGGACCATCGGAAGACTGTCCAGGAGATGAGTAAGTCTTTGTGTAAACATAATCGGAGGTGTGTAGTGTTTTAGATTATAAACTATTTATTTTACGTGAGTTCATGTTGTTTTACTTTATACACTGTGAGTGTATAAAGCCAATTATCACGGCAGATTATTTTTGTTCGCTGCTAACAAGCTAGCCGAATCAGTAGCACACACACTTTTCTAATAATGTATTTTTAAATTATGTCTGCGCGATCAAGTAACATCAGTAAGTTTTTTTTTATTCAGGGAGGGTTTATTAATGAGAGTTTTGGAAGATTTACTGTCTTAAAATGATATATCTCATGCGCGTAGGCAAGGGGGGTTCGGGGGGTTCGAACGAACCGCCCACTTTTAAAAGAGGAGTTGACAATGCTTTACTAATGTGCCTGGACAGCTCAACTGATAAAGCGTCTGCCTTCAGTCCCAAAGCTCGTGGGATCAAGTCCCGCTTGGTACAACTTTTTTTATTTTTTTATTCATTCCAAATTAAAAAAGCACAAGAAAACTATTTACAAAACAGCAAGGAATAAAACAATGCATTAAATGAAAGGAATCAGACGAAGAAAATAATCTTATCTGCCCCTTCTCAAACTATTTTTTTTTTCAAACACTCGATTCAAACAACTAATTTTACATTTGTCTTTTATTGGATAAAAAAAGTAGTTAATATGCCTGTGAAGAAAGAAGAATGTGTTAACCACAGGCTGTGGTTAACACATTCTTCTTTTTTTATCCAATAAAAGAGTGTTTGAAAAAAAATAGTTTGAGAAGGGGCAGATAAGATTATTTTCTTCGTCTGATTCCTTTCATTTAATGCATTGTTTTATTCCTTGCTGTTTTGTAAATAGTTTTCTTGTGCTTTTTTAATCTGGAATGAATAAAAAAAAAAAAAAAACGTTGTACCATGCGGGACTTGATCCCACGAGCTTTGGGACTGAAGGCAGACACTTTATCAGTTGAGCTATCCAGGCACATTAGTTTAGCATTGTCAACTTCTCCTTTAAAACGAACCGCCCCCCACAAAATTCTGGCTACGCCCATGTATCTCAGACGCGATCGGACATGCTCCGCCATTATTATTTAAATGCGCGTTGGAGCATGCCTTCCCGTTGTCACGTCACAATGACGTTTTGCGGAAATGCGCGGATTTTTAGGGGCGTATCCCAGAGAAAAAAACTACCATAACTTGGAATAAAATTTTAATATATTTATAATTTATTTTGCAAAAACGAACAGAGCTCAATGATATAAGCTATATATGTTCTGACAAATATGCAAATTTCCAACATCATGTCACAATACCTTTAAGAGACACGCTGCTCACTCCCTCACTATCCATCCTTCAGTTCAGTCTTATACTGCCCTCTAGTGGCCAAAAAAATGAAACTTTTGAAAAAACGCAATTACATTTGAAAAAAATGCA
>JBBPBX010031782.1:6967-19010 GCA_038048925.1 Garcialebias charrua | reverse complement strand
GTTTGGTGGGATTTATGATTATTTTCATATCATGGACACAGTTTCTCTGAATAACCTGTAAGTGTCGCCAAAGGAACAATAACCACAGAAACGTGCGTACGCAAGCAGGGGAGCAGCCGTGGATTTGTACGTGGATGCGCAGATATTCCCGTTCATATCAGATTTGATACATACGCCACTTTGCGTGGAAAGTGACGTGCGCAATGTTTTTGTGCGTGCGCACGGTTGATACATGAGGCCCCAGATCACGCTGCTTGCCTTTGTGATGGCTTGGTTCTTGCCTGTGTACACAGACTCAGTTGCCTTGGGCAGAATGGATCAAATCTCAGTGATTTTTACACAGGTACGTTCCATCGGTGTGTGGCCCCATAATTTGGACATTTTCGGAGCCGTTTTTGGACCAACACAGACTCATGGTAGATGTCATTATGTTCTGCCTGTACCCAAAACAACTGTGTTTATCTGAATCTGGCTCCCCCGGCTGACGAAGGCCACCTTATCTGAATATGCCTGGAGGACATGTAATCTGACGCTCACCCCCCACCCATCGGGGAACTCCACCATCAACCAGCTGAATAAACATTCTGTCATCATTTCAGGACTCTTGGATTCTCATTAGCGTTGACCTTGGCCATTCCCCGACATCCTCGAGAATGTTTACGGATCTCATCGGAGGGAGCTGGCTGATTATTCCATCCTTATCAGAACTCTTACAGTGCCCTCGAGAGCTTCTATGAACATTGCTCATCGTTCTCTGTGTCTCCCCCCCTCTGCAGAATGTCTACGTCACTATGTGCTTATTTGTGCGAGGTGTTTTTTAATATTAGAATTTTTTTTCTCAGGCAAGAAGAAAGATTTTAATAGGATTTTTTTCGCCTCCATTTCCTAATGTGTCTAATTTCATTACTTTTTGTCTGTCTAAGCAGATCTCACTTGTAAATGAGTCTTTGAGGCTCAATGTGACTTATCTGTCTAAATAAAGGTTGAATGAATTAACAAACAATATATTTGATCTTTTTACCAAGTTTTTACTGAAAGTATGAATCTTAGTTGTTGTGTTCCTCCATATCTCACCACTAGGTTTTGAATGCTGCATTCAGTCTTAATTTGAGGTCACAAGGGGTGGATAAATTATGTACTCCTAAATGGGACACCTATTTAACTTGTTTTCTATAACCAGTTGCAACTTTTCTTCTGGAGCTCCAGTGTAGTTGCCTAGCTTATGATCAGTAATGCTTTTGTTATGATTGTTTCTGGAAATCAACAATGGTTCCAAATGTAATACATCAAAATGCATCAAGCATTGTCATGGTTGTTGCTCGGACAAGACATTTCAACAGAAAATTACATATTTTTGTGTTTCTACGCTAATGCACCTTGCCAAACTTGTTTAAAATGTGTCCCTGGAAAATTATTGCTTGGTCTCACATCTTCTCCCACATCCCAGAAGTGCCGCTGTAGTGCAGGGGTGTCAAACTCACTTAAAAAGCGGGCCAAAAGTAAAACCTTTTTTCAAACTAAGGGCCAATTTCAGAATCTACATTAACTCAAGATACCCAATGTACATCTTTTCTTGGTTACAGGCTCCTCAACATGTTTGATTGGTCTCATTTGATGATCTCTGTTGCATTTTTGACATCATAATCAAAGATTACTGAAAAAAATTCAAGTGATAAAAGTATTTTACATTCAACATATCAACTTGGGGGCCAAATGTCAACGAGGGCCACATTTGGCCCCCGGCCCTTGAGTTGGACATGTGTGCTGTAGAGGGAAGATATTGAATAAAATTTAAACTGTCTTTGTAAGCGCCATTTATAGTAAAGTATAGTCTAAGTCTAAAATTTGATTTTGAAACATATTTATGTTTATTTAAATAGTTTGGTTTGAGTTACTTTGTTATCCTACTAGGCTTCCATAGTTTGCAAACAGGAAGTTTGGCATTATGGTAAAATGTGTAGTTGAAATCTAAGAGGGATGTAAAAACAAGAATAGAGGAGCTCCGGCAGAGCAACCCGGTTGTTTTACAGGTGGCGTTGCAAACATGCCGTCTCAACGTGTCAAAACAGTGTCCTTTTCTTTGTTCATGATTTAAGATTGTTAGAAGACATAAATATGAAGGTAAGAGAAAGAAAAAAACTACTTTGATCCTACAGTCTTGTTGTGTAAATGTATACAGCCAGTCAAAATGATCGCCAACTGACCAAAATTATTTGGTAAACTGCTGATGGGCAGATTCAGACCAGTTTCTCAATACTCCAAAGTTCATGCTCAATAATCCAGATTATAAAATCTAACAATTTTCAGTCAGCTCATTTGGACAGTTTCTATATTTTTTGTGCTGAGACGTTTCACCCTCCATCCAGAAGGCTTCATCCGTCTGAGGAAACCCCAAACAAAACTGATATTTCCCCAACAACCTACTCCAAAGTGAAAAAAAAAGTTATGCTGGTGCTAAAATGGTCTCTGGGCTCTCTTTCATACCTGGACTATTGAACATGGACTTTGGTGTTTTGAACCAGTTTGACATGACTGTCGATGAGGGAGAGGGCAGGCACTGGAAGAACGGGCGTGCCCCAGAGACCATCTTAGCACCAACATACAGTAACTGTGTTTTTTTCTTTTCACTTTGGAGTAAGATGTTGGGGGAATATCAGTTTTGTTTGGTGTTACCTCAGACTGATGAAGCCTTCTGGATGGAGGGCGAAACGTCTCAGCACAAAAAAAAGAAACTGTCCAGATAACTTGAGTGAACTTTATTGGATAGTTTCTCAATAATTAGTTATTGTCAGCAAGGATTTTAGACATAGTTTTGGATGTTTTTCTGTCAAAGGGAAGCTCCTGTGCACGTGGCAAAATACAGCTCTAGTGTTCTGGTGACAACTTGAAGATATACCCAAAACACAGTTCAGGTATAGAAGCCTCAAAACGGGGTGGACAATTCTGTTCATTTCCAGCAAAATGTTTTGAACATGTTCAAAACTCTAGCATCAGGACTGCTTGCTTCTGAAACTCATGAGAAAATTGGAAAACTGAAAAGAAAGTTGTTGGACGTTCTGGAGACATTTGAGACTCCCTCATGAATTCCATTCACCAACAAGTTGCAGCTCAGAGAATGACTACCGGTAATAGTGCTTTAAAAGTGCAGCACTGCAGTGTTCAAACAAAATAACTGAAGTTATTATAAAAAAAGTTGTCTCACATGAACTATAATCCCCTGTGACCGTTGGAGACGTCCAACACGCCACCAATATTTCACAAACTTTTCATTACAGAGCGATGAGAACGTGTTAGATTCATTTAACCAAAAAGTCCCTGTAAGATGCAAAAAAGAGAACGAAAAATGACCGATGTACGCATACTGAATGAAAAAATGATTGAGTTCAAACAGTATTTGATTTATTTCCTAACTCATTGAGATTAAAAATGTCATTTACAAGAGTGTCCTGACCAAAACTGGCGACAAAACACACAGTTACACAAAGCAAACTTTAACATAAATAAGAGAATTTCAATAAAATAGACCATAAAGTAGGGCACTGAAAGAAAAAAAACTACATGAAACACATGATTTCTCTAACTCCTTTAAAATGCATGGCTAAATCATGAATTTATTACATTAGAAGATATGATTTCAGAGAGATATTTGCTGTTTTATCCAACTGATGTGAGCTGTGTGAGGTTAGCTTCCTTCAGAACAATAGTTGTTTGGTCCAGACTCAGTTGTTTGAGAACATCACAGTAATCTTTCATGAAGACTTTCTTCTGATAGTCGTCCAGTGCCAGCTGGATTGTGGTGAGCTCATTTCCTCCATGTGCTGCGTGGGAGGAGGAAGAGCAGAAAGGAAGAGGGGGTTGAGGAGGGGGCAGCAGTCTTGCAGGAGTTGAGTATGACATGCAATTAATCAGCCTGAGCAGTGGACTAGTATCAGTTCACTCCAGAAGCGGGAATAGAGGCCCGTCTGTGCTGAACAGCTGCAGTTGGAAAACCGGTCCTTTGCCTTTCTTAGACATGTGGACCGAGGGAGGAGTGAGACCGAATTAAGCAGCGAGAGTGAAAGAAGGAGGGAGAAAGTGTGTGAGGCTACTTACAGATGGGTTGGAGGAGGGGAGGAGAGAGGAAGAAGGAAAAAAAATGAAGGTTTTAACAGCCTGCCCACATCTGTTTATTTAGAAAAGAAACCATTGTGTCATTCAGTTATTCTAACAACCTACGCCTGGGCCAATGTTAGTCCCACAATGACGGCTTTTTAAATACACAGTTTACACTCCTATGAAGTGGCCTCATAACTACATCGGAGCCTCAGGAACGTGCCAAATGGGGAACTTGCTACGGTTTCAAATTCCCTCCTTCACTACTTGATGTCTCTATAGCAAACTGAAGCAAGAAGCTGGGCTGGGAAAGATCTAGTGAAGACCATTGTGTGTGTGTGTGTTTTTTTTTTTCCAGAGTCAGATTTCTTAAACTGGTCCCCAAGTTTTGAAAGCTGCCAAAACAAACTGTGGTTCAAGAGTCTTGTAGCTCAACAAAGAGGGTGAGACGGTCCTTGGTTGTATGTTCTGCAGTTTACTTGTCCTCTGCGAGCTGTTTACACAAAGTCTGCGTGACTTAATATTACTGACACGTGTTGAAGGTGTTCACGACATTTATTTCAGATAAGTTCAGTGTCAAATCTTGTACAGTTTCTTGCACAAAACGGTTAGAGGAAAGCCATCTGAAAGAGATAAAAGTATGTGGAGTATATGCTGGGAACGACTGCTACAACCACACTAAGACACAACACATCCATCCATCCATCCATCCATCCATCCATCCATCCATAATCATTACGTTTTGAGTCACAGGGACCCATGTCCAGCAGTCACTGCGTGAGAAGCAGGGGACACCCATGGCAGGTCAAAGTCCATCACAGAGACATACGAGACAAACAACCATTCACTCTCTCCCTCACACCTAGGGACAATTTAGAGTTACTGTACTATTCAGCCTAACATGCATGTTTTTGGGGAGGAAACCAGAGTACCCGGAGAAAAACCCCACATGCATGGAGAGAACATGCAAACTCCACCCAGAGCAGTCTCCATCCAGGATTCAATTTGGCGGCCTTCACGCTGAGAGACGGCAGCTCAACTGCAGCACCGTGCCAGATCTAACAAAATACCTGTAAAATCGATCGATATTTTTCCAGTTTTTGTTCTTTTTATGGTCAACAGGCTGTGGCAGCCAGCTTGAATTTGTTTAACTACAAAAGCTAATTAGTTATACTGTATAGGTATAGAAGGTGATTATTTCCTGAAAGATGTATTAAAAATTGTTGTGACACATTTATCTTACAGCTTTGATTCCCAAATAATTAATAGCCAAATGTTAAAATCTGTGCAATCTTTTGTTGCTGTAATGTGTATTATTTGCACTCATCACACATCAACAATGTTGCTCGGTCTGCTTATTTCCACCTCCGAAATGTTAACCGTCTCCATCCTTCTCTCACACCCCGCTCCACAGCCATCCTGGTCTTGTGACTTCCCGTATCGATTACTGCAACTCCCTTCTCTACAGCCTCCCCAACAAATCTCTCCACAAGTTACAGATGGTCCAGAACTCAGCTGCCCGTGTCATCACTCAAACCTCCTACTATAACCACATCACTCCTGTCCTGCAGCAGCTCCACTGGCTCCCGGTTAAATCACGCATCATCTTCAAAATTCTACTTCTCACGTTCAAATCTATCCACAACCTTGCCCCTCCTTATCTATCTGACCTCCTACAAATCTCCATCCCATCACGCTCTCTCAGATCCTCCTCTTCACTACATCTCCATGTACCCTCTGCCCGCCTCTCCACCATGGGGAGCAGGGCCTTCACCTGCTCTGCCCCTCACCTCTGGAACGCTCTACCGCCAGACCTTCGAAACACCACCTCCCTTTCTCTGTTCAAGACTGCTCTGAAAACACATCTCTTTAGACTAGCTTATCATTAACTTTACTAAATGTATTTTATATTATTTTGTATTTTATATTCTTTATTTATTTTATATTTCAATTTGATTCAATTGTGTGATGTGTTTCTTGCTGCGAAGTGTCTTTGGATGTCCTGAAAGGCACTTTTAAAGGGGACCACACATGCAAAATTCACTTTTTAATGTTTTTTTTACTCAACTTTGGGTATTTACTTCATAAAAAAACAGTCCTAAGGCCAAAAAAATGCACCCAGTGGTTTATTTACTCTAAGTAGATTTATTTTACTGTGATAAGATAGGTTTCGTTTTGAAATCAATCGCGCTTGTGACGTCACAAGCGCTAGGACAACCCACCTCAACCTGAGTCCAGCCCCTCACCTAGCAACCCCTGGTTAGGCTCAACCCACTTCTGTATTAAACACATGACTGTTGTTTTTCATGATTTCATCTCATCTTTTGTTTATATGTTCTTAATTTCATGTGTACAGCACTTTGTTGCAGCTGTGTTTTTTTTAAATGGCTTTATAAATAAAGTATAATTGTTATTTTTATGTTTTAGTTCAATTTTTAGTGTATTTGCGATCGCTCCCAACGTGCAGCCGGCAAAAATTAAACGAGCAGACCCCCGGCGTAGGGACCGGCGGCAACGGGACCCTCTTCTGGCGCGATGGAGCGGAGCTTCAACTGTACAGCCTCGCTGCAGCCTCGCAGCAGCGAGGACCTTCTCCTTACGGATTAATTTACGGGAGACACTTGTGCCCCTTTTCCACGGGTCGGCACGGGTCGGATATTACGTCATATGTGCGTCGCAGACACCCTCTTTACGCCTTTTCCACCGGATATTCCGTGCTGCACTGCGCCAGATTTTTGGTGTGGTTTCAGAGGGGTACCAACGCGTGCTCACCCGCACCGGAAGGAGAATTCTGTGTGGACTCGAGCTGTTTTCACGGAAGCGAGGGAAGCGATCACGGCAGGACTTTACATGAATAACACGGTAAAAACAATTATTTGTTTTTAAAATTATAGCAAAGATGGGTCTTCAGCTGAACGTGTCCTTAATAAAATCACGTACTGCTCAAAACTGCAGGAATTTAAAAAGTAGGATCGCCACGAGCAACGCGCGCGGGCGGCTTTATGTCTTTAAAATGTAGCTCAATGAACAGATATAAAAATATATTTCATAGCTGACTTTATAGTACGAGGGCTCCTGAGCTCAACCACGCTTTAATATTGTCACGTAGTGATCAAATCTGCTGCATTTAAAGTAGGTTCGCTTTGACTTCTTCCAAACCTGTGCGTGCACTACGAAAATAAATTATAAAAATTCGAATATTAATTCAAATAACTCAAACGGGTTACAGTCAGTACATGAACAAGTTGTGATTACAATGAGTTAGTTTGAAAAATATCTGGCGTGTGGTTTTTGAGGTATTAGCTGATATGTGTTACAAAGTACAAGGGAGAAAAAGATAGGAGCTAGCTTGACACATTTATGTCTATAAAACATTGAATATTAATTCAAATAACTCAAACGGGTTACAGTCAGTACATGAACATGTTGTGATTACAATGAGTTAGTTTGAAAAATATCTGCCATGTGGTTTTTGAGGTATTAGCTGATATGTGTTACAAAGTACAAGGGAGAAAAAGATACGAGCTAGCTTGACACATTTATGTCTATAAAACATTGAATATTTATTCAAATAACTCAAACGGGTTACAGTCAGTACATGAACATGTTGTGATTACAATGAGTTAGTTTGAAAAATATCTGCCATGTGGTTTTTGAGGTATTAGCTGATATGTGTTACAAAGTACAAGGGAGAAAAAGATACGAGCTAGCTTGACACATTTATGTCTATAAAACATTGAATATTTATTCAAATAACTCAAACAGGTTATAGTTAGTACATGAACATGTTGTGATTACAATGAGTTAGTTTGAAAAATATCTGCCATGTGGTTTTTGAGGTATTAGCTGATATGTGTTACAAAGTACAAGGGAGAAAAAGATAGGAGCTGCTTGACACATTTATGTCTATAAAACATTGAATATTAATTCAAATAACTCAAACAGGTTATAGTTAGTACATGAACATCCTGTGATTACATTCTATTAGTTAAAAAAAAAAACTGTTTCTGGACTAAATTAACCACATTTTTCTTTTACAGTCACCAGAAGAAAATCACCAGAATTGAACAACCTGTGTCATCTTCTGGAGGAAGCCGTGAGACACCAGATGGAAATTCGTTACTTCTGTTTGTCACTTCAAACTTTTCCTATTAAACGTTATATTTTCTTAAGTGGTGTCCTGGAACATTCAATTTCATAAACTTATTTTACAATGTGAAGTGTGTATTGTGTTTAAATCCATACTGGAAGTTAAGAGAACTTTCTATTTGTATTTGACTTTTAAAGAATCATAAGATAAAGATTATTAGAATCTGCACAACTGTTATTACATTATAAATTATTTGGTTCTAGGATGAAGTCAGACAAAAACAGTCAAAAATTCAAAGTGGCAAAAGTCATTTGGACAGTAAAGTTCACAGACCATCCATCTACCCATCCATCATCTTCGCCCAGCAGCAACTTTACCAGGGAGACACAGACATCAACATCCACCCCTTCAGCTCCTAGGAGGACCTCAAGGTGTTCACAGACCATCCATCCATCCATCCATCATCTGCGCCCAGCAGCAACTTTACCAGGGAGACACTGGCAGTTTCAAAGATCACAGTGTGATGTTTTAAATCAATCATCTTTATTTGTAAAGCACATTTTAAAAACCACAGGGTCAACCAAAGTGCTGTACAATAACATAAAAGACAAGTTAATTAAAAACTATAAAAAGCATACAAAAATAAATACATATACCAGTCTTACTGCAGGTGTGTTAACATGCCATAAAAGATAAGATCACGTGTTAAAAGCCAATGAATAAAAGTGTGTTTTTAAAAGAGATTTAAAAACAGGAAGAGAGAAGGCCTCTCTGACACTGAACACTTCCACAGCAACTGCTCAGCTGATCTGAGATCGGGGAGGGCAGGAAGGTTGAAGCAGCTCAGACAAATATGGTTTTGCAACTTTATCAAGCACCTTGTGCATAACTAAATAATAAAATATGTTTTTAATACATCTTTATTGTAAAAATACTAAATTGGAAAATACATGGGTTTAAAGAAGGCAACAAGGTAGGATTATGAATTGGGTTTAAAGATTACAGCTCATGAGGTACTCATTATAGCATGACATCTCTTTCACAACATTCTGTCAAAGCCTTTATTGTGTTCTTCTTCTAGTGGTGGCTAGTACTGTAGTAAATAGCTTGAGGGAACATTACTGCCACCATGTGGTAAGACGAGTAGGATTCTGGACCCCGCCCACAGAAAGGGTACAAAAAAGCTGTGGAAACAGAACTACATGTGACCCGACCCGAACTGAGCCGATCTGAGCTGATCTGATCTGACCCGAGCCGAGCGGTGGAAAAGGGGCACTGGTGAACTTTGTGTTGTCTTGACTGGAACAGCAACTCCCAAAATCGCTGCGTGCAACGAGCGGAGCTGGCGAACACCGGAAGAGGAACAAGCTAACATTAGCATCGGATTCGGGTGGTCTAATGCTAAAAGGAGCAGCAAATTGCGGCGCGCTCAGACGGGTTTCGGTAAGTTATCTTAAGCTAGCACTAACAGTAAGTCAAATGAGTAATAAAAAAAGAGCTAATTTTAAAACAACAACACATTACAGATACTGGCTGTTACAGAGGGCGTAAACAGATCTTTGAAGGGCGTGGACTTCAGAACTCAGTATCAGAAACCGGTCGTTCAAAACGAAAGTTAAAAATGGCAGAATTAAAAAGGGTATAATTAATTATCTAAGAATTATTTTGTGTATTAAAATGAATTAATATTGTCAAGATAGCACACAGACATAACATAAAAATTTTAAAGACCTATATGTGGTCCCCTTTAAATAAAATGATTATGATTATTATTATTATTATTATTATTATTATTATCATGCTCGACAGCGCTCCTGCTGGAACGTTCTGCAATGCCCGTTCTCCTGCTGATGTATTTGGACGTGTGGTATTAACTGTCCCTTGTACCGTAGTCACTCTTACAGTGACCAGTCAGTAAGGAACAGACAGAACTGGTTGTTTCTGATATCCTCAAGATTTACTGGTATGATGGAGTTGATGTGATATGGTGACGTGTCTTCAATCAGAGTCCTTGACTCAGATCCACTCCTTCCTGTCTGCAGTGGACCTTTCGATGACGGCTCAGACATGGAGGGATGGGCTGAAGGCTGGGCAATCGACTGAACTGTAACTGTTTTTTTTCCCCCCCCATTTATAGATGGCCTCCCTTCACACCTTTTAGCCATCCTCTCACTCCAATATATATATATATATTTTTTTTCCATTTATAGATGGCCTCCCTTCACACCTTTTAGCCATCCTCTCACTCCAATATATATTTTTTTTTAAGAGAGAAAGAAAGAAAAGAGAAAGTAAGACAACAAATCAACAATTATCAACCAAAAGAGCACAAGGCAAACACACCCAACCTCCGTCCACAATCCTGCAAAGCACATGACAGAACACAACAATGGAACATACATGCATAAAGACTAATAATATTCATGAGCTTGCAGTAGAATTCTATAAATACACATACCCATATCTACAAATATATATATACAGTAGTATACATACATATACTTTTATATTCATTTATATATATACCCATCTACATATCTACAAATATATATATACAGTAGTATACATACATATACTTTTATATTCATTTATATACCCATCTACATATCTGCATATATCTATACAGGTAGTCCCCGATTTACGAGCGAGTTCCGTTACAACGAGGCGCTCGTAAACCGGAAATCTCGTAATTTGGAACGGCCGCCACGTGTCTCGTAAGTCCGGAATTTCGCTCGTAAATTGGAACGGTTTTGCTAGCGCGACTACAAACACTCGTTTTTCATCGAAAAACTGCTTACGAGTGCATAAAAATGATCGGAAACGTGTGTCCACATGTTTAGCTAACGAACTGTGGTGAAAAAACACAGAAAAACTCTGTATTTTTTGCGTTTTTTCAAAAAATTCGCCAGCTCGTAAGTCCGGAACCTCGTAGATCAGAGCGCTCGTAAATCGGGGACTACCTGTATATACATCCCTGCATCCATTTGTGTGTGGTTGTGAGCATGCATAAGTGTATAAGGTTCCTCCAATAGAACATTTAGTAGCGACTGTGAAGCATCAGAGATCCGTCCCCCCAAAGCCCGAGGCAGACGAAGGAGCGATCAAAGCCCAAGACCCCAGGAAGGACCCCGAGCCCAGAGTCCCCAGGACTGCCCGAACAGGACGAGCCACTAGCCCACTCCCCAGATCCTACCAAGGGGAAGAACCGGACGAACCCCTACCAGCGACCACATACAATGACCCCCCGGTGTCGCCCGCGACAAATTCACAGGCCCCCGCCGGAGCCCGCTGCACCGACGTAGCCCCAGGGCCGGTCACCGAGGCCCGGGCACCGGGGACGCCCACCCCTCAGGCCCAGACCCGACCGGACCAGAGGGCACGAGCCCCACCAAGCAGCCACCAGGCCGTGCCGACAAACGCCCAAGCGCCCAACCCCAGATAGTGAGGGCCCCAAGCACGCCCGCAGGCAAGGGAACACCCACCAGGGGGGGCCACGTGGCAGGAGCGCGACACTAAGTAGCCTCGGAAGTATCAGAGAGGGGGCAGTCCAAAACCCAGCCTGACACTTAAACATTCATACACAGATATACTCATTCAGACCCACCCTCATCCTCACCCTCAGTCACAGAAAGACAAACAATAACGACATGTTCCATTCATAATCCCGATGCACACTCTATACCCCCTAGGTCCAAGACATGTACCTGCTCCCTGCGTGGGGCAGCCCACATCCAAACCCAGGAGGTAGGCCCATTCATTCTGGGGTGGAGAGTAGCAGACATCCAAGATCCGGCCCACCCCGCGCCCTGCCGACAGGACAGGACACCCGAGTCCAAGCAGCCCCAGGGGGAGCGCACTGCC
>JBBPBX010031781.1:23998-34300 GCA_038048925.1 Garcialebias charrua | reverse complement strand
TTATTATTATTATTATTATTATTATTATTATTATTATTATTATTATTATTATTACTATTAACTGTTCATGATGTGAAAATGATTAATATTCCCACCAAACACACGATTAACAAGTACATCCACATGGACGCGCAAAGTTGTGCAAAAAATAAATGTAACAGGAACGGATACATTCAGCCTTACTGGAGGATATAGATAGTGTAACACGCAGAGCATTTATTTATAAACAGATATAATTCTCTGATCTAGGATATGGCTTATCAGCCGTTTTCAGAAATAATCATTTTTCAGTTTGGCACTGCTGCGCACTGGCGCAACACAGGGGCCGCGCATCACGCGTGCACGTGCAGAAACTGGGGTTCCACAGGAGCTTAGAGGGAGCTGGCAGGTCGATCAGGGCTGTGCCAGTCCAGTCCACACAAAGCCGATTCATGTCCAATGGAATGGTCTCATCCATATGATCCCAAAGGCTGAGTTATGGTCGCGCTTTGAGCGCGCGTGCACCCTCGCCGGTGTTACACGGCAGTGGAGGTGTGTCATTATCTGTGTTTATTGTAGATGTCTCCAAAATGACACGTGAAAGTACACCATTTATAACTTGTATGGGAGTAAAAGCTTCACAGACAAACAGATTGCGCACAAGGCTGCAGCGCGCGCTTTGGAGACTCCAACATCACGTCATGTCATGAAAAGTCTCCACTGAGACGCAGAGACTCGTTTCTTCATATCATCTATTAAATAAACGAAGATCTATGTTCTAGCAAACATCCAAGTAAGTTCCTCTGTGTTTACAGTAATTATGGTAATTAACTCGTGCGCAAAGTTAATATTTTCACTCAGAATGAATGAATGAGCCGGTGGCGCACCTGACAGCAGCGTGCGCGCACACGAATACCGGCACACAATCACTCGTTCTTTGCGTGATGAACACAGTTTATTACTATTCTTACTTAGGATGTTTGTCCTCACTCATATTATATTAAATCCATTGTTTTCCTGAATCTAGAGATCATTTCTGATCGCGCAGGGATCAAACAAACATGTCCTTCACACATGCAGGAAGTAATTTGCATCTGTTTAACATATGTAAATGTAGGCGTGTCAGGGGAGGTGTCTGACGTGCGCTCAGTTCCACGTTCATTGTGATGTACAAAAGGAATGTGCGTGGATACCGGTGTACGCACAGCTTGATAAATCTGGATTTTTTTGTGCGTAGACACTTTTCTGGATTTGACCGTACGTCACTTTTCAGTAAGAAATCCACGCAAGTCTTTGATACATGAGGCCCCAGGTGTTGAATGGACAAGTACATGTAGTCACAAAAAGTGGAAACTCAAAAAGCAAACAGCTGTTTTTTGTGGAATAGTACCTTCCCGTCGCGGGCAATGTTACTATTCTGAGATGGAGACACATTTTGTTTTTCACACAAAAAGTTAAATTAGTTTATGTAAAACAATTACCCTGTGTGATGGCAGTACCTGCTGCCACACAGTAAACAAGGGTTGAGGTAATACATTTTGTATCTTGTGTTTTTTTTGTTGATGGTAAATGTGCACAAGTTTAGATAACCTGAGTTCAGTAACTGAGATATTTTTATGTAGTTTTCAAATCTAAGCAACATTTAGTTGTTTTACTATTTGGCCTGCACACATTTACCGTATTTTCCACCTGATAGGTCACACTTTTCTATAAGTTGTTTTGTCCAATTATTGTCAATAATTTGGAAAAATCCATAAACATGTTGCACCTTTATTTAAGTCGCATCTATTATGCATCACCGCTACGTGTCAGCGCCTCATTTGCCCTGCTGAAAATGGTGGCCACAGAAGTGTGCGAGCACGGAAGGACTTTACAAGATTAACACAGTAAAAACAATTATTTGTTTGCTGAAAATTATAGCAAAGATGTGTCTTAGCTGAACTTTTCCTTAATAAATGCACGCAATTATCAAATCAGCTGGATTTAAAACTTAGTTTCGTTATGTGCACGTGCGCGGGTGGGACGGCTTTATTTCTTTAAAATTTAGCTAAATAAACGCTTAAATACATTTCTTAGCTGACATTATAGCACAAGGGTTCCTGAGCTTAACCGTTCCTTAATAAGTTCACGAAATGGTCAAATCAGATGGATTTATAGTTCGCCATGTGCACACGCGCGGGTGGGACGGCTTTATTTCTTTAAAATTTAGCTAAATAAACGCTTAAAAATATATATTTCTTAGCTGACATTATAGCACAAGGGTTCCTGAGCTTAACCGTTCCTTAATAAATTCACAAAATGGTCAAATCAGCTGGATTTTAAAAAGTAGTTTGCCATGTGCACGCGCGCGGGTGGGACGGCTTTATTTCTTTAAAATTTAGCTAAATAAATGCTTAAAAATATATATTTCTTAGCTGACATTATAGCACAAGGGTTCCTGAGCCTAAATGTTCCTTAATAAATTCATGAAATGGTCAAATCAGCTGGATTTAAATTTTTGCTTTGACTTCTTTGAAACTGTCGTGTGTGTGACACATTTACGTCTATAAAACATCAAATTTTATCTCAAATAACTCCAACAGCTTACAGTTTGTAAATTAACACCAAATAATTACTTTCTGTAAGTTTAAAGAAATTCTGCCATGTGGTTTATGAGCTATTTGCTCAAACGTACAAGGAAAAACAACAAAGCTAGCCGTGACACATTTACGTCTATAAAACATTAACTTTTATCTCAACTAACTCCAACAGCTAGCAGATTGTAAATGAACACCAAATGATTACGTTCTGTGTTTCAATAAATTCTGCCATGTGGTTTTATGAGCTATATTGCTAACAAACACTGAGCTAACAGTGAAGTAGCTAGTTCATACCTCCAGAGCAGGAGGCCGGGCTGCGACAGAGTCAGTCCGACCAGAGGAGGCTGCTGTCGGACACATGAGGTGGGAACGGTAGGTGTACCCTAGTGGACAAAAGTGGCACTGCACCATTTTTTGCCAAAATGAAAAACGGTCATATCTGAGCCAAAAATTGGTCTAAAAATATGGGGAAAAAATCCATAAACATGTCGCACTGCTCAATAAGTCGCAGGACCTGAAAATTAGGCAAAAGACTGCAACTTATAGTCTGGAAAATACGGTAGTTAACTTCATTTGTCAAGTCTTGCTGCAGGTTATTTGTCATTTGCAATGATTTAACTTTTGTTGCTTTGAGTTGTTGGTTCCTGTGGAGATGCTGCTGAACTTGTCCTGTAAGCAGCCCCAGCTGCATCACATCTACTGATCAGTCAAACCGGGCTTTAACATGTTATGTCAGCAGAGGGAGAAGTTAAATCTTGAAATTTGATTTTTATATTTTTATCTATATAACATTTATTGTAAATATATTGTTTTAGGTTACTGTTTAGCACTACTTGATCAGTTATGTTTTGTTGTTAACACTACTTGTTCCCCCCTAATGTGTCCCCCTAGAATGGCCTGATCAGCCACTTTATAAGTTCCTTCTTGTCTCAATTAGGGTGTCAGTTGGTGCCTGTAAATACATTTCAAACTCTTTGTGACCAATCTCCTTTGTCTTTCTTGCTGGTATATGTGGACCCGAACGCCCTGAAACATTAAGTAAAGAAACCAGTTAGTTGATCTAAATGAAAGAATTAGCTAATGATATACGTAAGGCAGCATGGAACAAGTGGTCTCGGTAACTTTTGTGGCAACATCTGTGACATCTGTTTAATACACAATATTGTTTTATTGTTTAGCATATATGTTAGATCCTTGTAAACCATTCTTTTTTCATATACTTTATATTATTGCTATTTTTGGGTGTAACTGGGACCTTGAGTACACTGTTTCGTTCTACCTCATATACCACATGCATTGGGAACTACAATAAAGTAAACTTGAACTAGAAATACAAAAATCAACAGATTTTATATGAATCCACAGACTTGCAAATGGATTGATTGAGCAGCCGTGTATCCATCCTGTTTAGGGAAAAAAACTTGCAGGCATCACTCTTAAAACTCTTTTCTTTTTTATTTCTCTTTTTTTATGAAGAAAAAGTAAAGCCTTCATCAGAAATTCACAATAAAAAAAACAGAATAGTGCAGTTATGTTTATGTATGAAGAAAGAATATCCTCTGATCTGGCTTTTTATTAGCATCACTTATGGTTCAGGAGACCTGCAGCAGCACTGGTATTAACAGTAACAAACACTAAAAGTGTGCTTCACCCTGATTGTGTAGATAAAGCGGTAATTTACAGGGGACCAAAAAAAAACTTGTTTTGTTGCTTATAAAGTAGAAAATGTATTTTGCTGTGTAAAGAGCCTTGAAAGATTCAGCTATTGAAAGTTTTTAGAAATGTTTGCACCAGGCCTCATTAGGGCTGAACGATTTTTGGAAATTATTCTATTTGCAATTTTTTTAAATCTCAAGATTGCATATTAATATGCAATTTTTTTTCAATTTCTTCTTATGTATTTTTCAATGAACACAAGCAATAAATTAATCAGTTTCAGTTGCAAAAACTCCACTGTTTTCAGCTCCACTGCTACTCCGTTTCTGAATTTCTTGTGTAGCTGCAGGATAGCAACTTGGCTAAAATGTGTGCGCAAGGGCATTCTGTACCGCTTATTTTGTTTACCAAAGCCGTAAACCCAGGCTTGGTCATTATATTAATGGGCATTGTATCTTTCACTTTCACTGTTATTCCATCCATCCATCTTCTTCCGCTTATCCGGGGTCGGGTCGCGGGGGTAGCAGCCTAAGTAGGGAGGCCCAGACTTCCCTCTCCCCAGCCAATTGGAGCAGCTCCTCCGGGGGAATCCCAAGGCGTTCCCAGGCCAGCCGAGAAACATAGTCCCTCCAGCGCGTCTTGGGTCTTCCTCTGGGTCTCCTCCCGGTACTTTCACTGTTATTGCTCGAGTTATTTCCACGTGCCGTTTTGAATCATGTCCATACAGAGTAACACCTTCAAACAGTTCGGTCAGTGATCCCTGTTGGCTGGTTCTTTGCTTACTTGAAGTTGAAACACTGGTTGTTGGCATTATACCCATGCAACTATCGGAAATGGCTTTTTTAAAGTGTTGATAAAGATTTGTGGTGTTACCTTGAGAGGTAGCAACAGCAGCAAGGCATGTTCTGCACAGTACATGTCGTTGCACAACGTCTTCTTTTTTATAACCAAAATAATTCCAAACGACGGACGTGCTGCCTCTCTTTGGTACCAAACTTTCAGATGTGTCAGCTTCTGTCGAGGCTGACTCCATTGTGCAACTGGTTTAAGTGCAGTGTTGACTTCTCCCGCTCCCTACTCTGCTTTGCTCCGCTCACTCGTAAGTCACATAACCAGATCACGTGACTGGACAAATCTCAGCCTTTGTGATTAGTAAATCTCGTTTTATCATATTGCGATATTATCGCAAATGCAATTAATTGTTCACCCTTAGGCCTCATTCTTCGTGTATTGTTCATTTGTGAGTCGGGTTATGTTAAAGCGTATTCTACATTTTAAAAGCAGAAACCTTGTTTTACCCTCTTTTTTTTGGGAGAGGGGTAGTAATTTAATATTATTTTGAAATACAATGGTTATTTTGCCGTGGATCTCCTTACATTGAATCAAAAGTCATTTAAATTGTAATGTGATAAAGGCCAAACTGTACTGTTCTTTTACTTTCTTTTGGGGCGGCTGTGGCTGAGTGGTTAGAGCAGTCGTCCTCCAGTGCAAGAGTTGGGGGTCCAAATCCACCAGCAGTCACATGCCGAAGTGTCCCTGGGCACTGAACCCCTCATTGCCTCCAATGTGTGTCCCATCAGTGTATGGATGTGATAAAGCACTGATTAGTTCCATTAGAATGATTTGTTCATTTAGCTTTGTATAGATCTAGTAGAGTGCTGTATGATTGGGTAAATGAGGGCACGGATTGTAGTGTAAAGAGCTTTGTGTAACCTCATAAGATAGAAAGGCGTTATATACCGCAATACCGGTAAGTACAGCCCATTTACCATTTCCTGCTTGTTTATCTTTAATAAATGGGATTGTCGGCAGTGTATTGAGGTTTGTATTGACTCTGGACATAAATGTACAGCTCCAGTGACAAAATGTGACTATATATGGGCACAGAGGCTACACACAAAATTTGACAAATATGTGTTGAAATGGGTAAGAAAATGGAGTTAAAACTGGGCTTTCAAGCAGAATACAAAAACCTTTTGATCAAACTTTGATAACCACTTCAGTAACATTTTGTGAAATTTTCAATCAGTTGTGGGATGGAAACTCTAATGCAGATCTAAAATTTTGACCTTGAACATTAGGCCAAGAATTAATGTAAGCCAGAGCTCTAAATATGATTAAATATGATTAAATATTAGTCATTACTTTATATAAAAACCAAAACAACAAAATATGTTTACAATTTATCTGTTAACCCATAGTCAACACAAAATGCCCCAATGTACATTGAGTTGTCACAGTCCTGCCTTGAACATTGTGTTACATTAGCAGACGAAGCAAAACAAGTAGCTTTTTCTTATTATGTACGCTTTGCCAACCTCTAGTTTATATAAGCATATTATCAGTTCATCAGCAAATGCAACAAGCCTTTTTCCTAACATTAAATACATAATTAAAGCACATAACTCAGAGCAGCACTCAAGCAGAATTCACTGATTATAATTGCAAAAATAAATGTTTTCTAACAAGATTAAATCTAAAGTCATTGGAGGCTTTTTTTCACTGATCTTAACAGTTTCCAAAAAGCTGTGTTAAATGTAGATTTCTGTAAGTTCCTTTGCACAGAGGGAGACTTTGCTGTTAATGGTCACAAAAGACAATTTTCTCTTGTATTTTCCATCCTCTGTTCATTCTTGCACATCCTTTATGATCACTTAATGCCTCTCCTGATTTTTAGGGCGTCTTACCAGTTGAGCTAATTTTTCTATGAAAACGCTAATGTTCTCATTACATACATTTAAAACGCAAAGACAAAAACAACTTACAAAAATGAGAAAATACACAAATGTACTTTGTACTTGATAGACACGTGGCCTCGGGTACACATACACACTGTCGCCACAGGGCAGGAGGAAGTGTTTGAGAATTCACCGTGTGTCCAGTAAGTGCTGATAATGAAGCTGTCTGCGGTGATCAATAGAGATCAGCTCTCGTCACTTCTCGGTGCTCCAGCCCAGTTGCCATCCTCAGCCGTCTTATCTCAGTCCTCCCTCTCCATTCTCCTCGGCTCCTTCTGGCCCCATCATCGCTCACTCCTCTCCAATCTCCACCAACACCATCAGCCTGGAAATATGTGGTTCCGCTAGACTTGAATGAAAAGTTTCCCACCGTACGGTATTGCTTTTTGAGCCGGAAACGAAAAATTAAGTAAATAGTGGCGGCTCAAAAAGCACACATCTAAAAAAAAAAAGTATTTATTTTAAAGTTTTCTGATTTAAAACCAGTTTTGTGCTTAAAATGTTAAGGCCAAAGCCAGTAATTCTCTGAGCTGTGACTGTTTGTTATTAGGTGACAAACGGTATTCAAGAGGGAGTCTCAAAAAGTACAACCAATAAAACAAAACGCAATAAACATCACAAACTATAAATTGCTATGTTAAAATTGGCTAGTTTAATGAATGAGTACTGCACCGGATTGATTTGCTTTTACCAAGATTTTAAGCTTCTTTCAAATTGTTAAATAATTGTAACAGTTTCTGACATTACCAGTAGTTTATACTAGTGGTGTAATGGTACACGTTCAGTGGTGTAGTCTACATTTTTGTAGTGGGTATACTGTGCTTAGAAACCAAAGTACACTGGTTAGTACAATGTAATCGTTAATATATTTTGATTTTTAAGCGTATTGAACATTTCCAATTTTTTTCTTATGTTTATATATGAATAAATGAACAACAAACATTGTACAACAGTTGGCTTTGTATTAAAATCATGTTAGAGAATTTATGCAACAGTATCAAAGCACAGCGTTGCATACCGTTAGATTGTTTCGGAAGCGTTCAACTGCCGTTTAACGTATCGATGACACGTGTCTAATGATAAGTCATGTGTCATTGGGCACTTTTAAGTGGGTATACTGAAATTCTTAAGCTTTTCTAGTGGGTATACTACGTATGCCTGAGTATCACATAGATTACACCACTGACGTGGGTGTACCGAACCGTTTACGTACGGCACGTTCCGTTTGGTCCATGTGGGTACTGTTTCGGTCATTTTTTCACTCATTAAATTTTATTAACGAGAGATAATGCGCAGCAGAACTAAAATTTCTAAGAGTGTTTCAGCATGGCGCTATTATCCTGTAGCACGTAGCATTAGCAGCCTAGCATCTCGTTGCGGTCATAGACATAAACAATTTAAACGTAAACGTATTTATGTCTGTGGTTGTGGTCTTCTTTTTTGGAACATTATGACTTTCTTGTTAAAAGAGAAGTGAACAAATCCAAAGCTGTGTGTCGACGTTCCACAGAGATTGGATCTGCAGCAGGCAACACGTCTAACTTGTTAACGCTCTTGAAATGACATCATCCGAATATGAAAGTCTCTTCTACAAGCAAGAAAAGCAGTTTGTTGCAAACACCGAACAGCAAAACAACTTTCATCAGGTAATTCAGAGCAGTCCAGAGCAATAACACAAACTGTAGGGGTTTTTAAAACTCTGGATCTACGTCTGAATGTTGTTGATGCGCCGGCTTTAAAGTTCTTGAGCCTCGCTATGACATCCATCACATCAACACTTCAGCCAAAATGTTCAGCACTTTATGAAAAAGCTAAAACTGATATTGTCAACAAGCCCTGGCGCAGATTAAAGCCCTGATGATGACGATGATGATGATGACCGAGAGATTCAACCACCTCATAACAACCGTTCAAGAAGAGGTATTGTTCTTTTATTATTATTATTATCTAATTACTTTTTTAAATTTAAAATTATAATCTTATTAACTCGTTTTTTTTTTACCTCTTTGTGTTTTATTTTCAGTCTGGGACAGAGATAGCAGCTGAGTCTTCCTGTTCAGGGAAATTCACCAAAGATCACTTGCAGCTAAGAAGTCTGTGATGACTGAACTCTGAACTTTTCCAGGGACAGGTGGGAGCAGGTCCAAGAAGAGGTTGTTGTGTGTAATGAGGACAAAAACAGACACACTGCTGCTACTGTTGTTGGTGAGTTGATTTTCTCCACCACTGGAGATATTCACTGCAACTAGATCTGTGCTTTTGACAGAAAATGTGGACAAGTTGGTCTTTTTGGACAAAAACTTTAAACTTGATTACCGGTAGTTAGATTGTAAACGGTCTGTTGCTGCTTATTGTTCTGGTTCTGACTGTTATTGTGTTTATTAAGATTTTTATTATTGTTAGTATAGTTTATTTATTGTAAAGAATGCCGTTTATTTAAAATATCATCCAAATGGGTCACTTTTATTTATTTTTATACAAACGTATTGTTTACTTGGCATATTTTCAAAATAAACATTTTGTAAATCTTCATTTTGTCTTTTTTTGTACCGAAAATTAACCGAACCGAGCCCTCCTTGAAATTGAACCGAACCGAAATGTGATTTTAGCGTACCGTTACACCCCTACTTTATACTAGGCATGTAACAGTTGTAATGGGTGTACCGAACCGTTTCGGTACACCACGTTCGGTTCGGTCCACCTGCGTACTATTTCGGTTATTTTTTCACTCATTAAACATTCTTAACAGGGGAATATATGCACCACGGAACAAAATTTCCTGGGCGCGTTTCAGCACGGAGCTATTATCGCGTGGCACGCGCAGCATTTAGCCGTTAGCATCTCGTGCGGTCTCCTGTTTGTGAACGTTATAGCTTTCTTGTTAAAAGACGAGTGCACACGCAGCTTGTGTGGGCTTTGTTTCAGACTCTGCAGCAGCTGCGTGACGCAGCTCTCTGCAGCAGCAACACGTACGTGAACGCGCTGGAAACTGTCATCCGAACGTGAACGAAGAGCTGTATTAAAACTACTTCATCCGAACGTGAACAGCAGCTGTATTAAAACTACTTCATCAGGTAATCAGAGCGGTCCAGAGCAATAACACAAGCTGTATGAGTTTTTAAATCTCGAATCTAAGTCTGAACGTTGTTATATGCGCAGGCTTTAAAGTTGCTGAGCGTCGCTATGAGACATTCATCACGTCAACACTTCAAAAAGTTCAGCTCTTTATGAAAAAACTAACTGATGTTGTCAACAACAAGCCCTGGACCAGATTAAAGCCCTGCCATGATGATGAAGAGTGAGAGATTCAACCGTTCAAGAGGTATTGTTTTATTATTATCTAAATAATC
>JBBPBX010031780.1:0-34302 GCA_038048925.1 Garcialebias charrua | reverse complement strand
TGTAACCGTCGCGAACCAGACGCCGTAACCGCTTGTTCAGAGTGGAAGATTGTAGCCAATTTGCTCTGTGATCTGTCAGGGGGGCAGCCAACTTGTTCTGCTGCCTGAGTAGACATAATCTGGCCTCTACCACCGCCAAGTGGATAGAGTCCGCGTTGGCCCAAGGGAGGCCGGTCTGAAAAGGGACGTTTACTGCACGCCGTCTCACGGGTGCAGCACTGACACACGTTTGACTCATGTGAACATGAGAAACGTCTTTTTTGAGACGGGTCAGTGATATTACCTGTTGCTTGAGTCGTTGTAGAAAAAGACAGAAATGTCCTGGCTGGAACTAAATTGTCCAGGCCAGGCTCATGAGAGTTAACTGTGTTAACAAAAGCAGATGTTCGTGTGACATGACTGTGCAATGCATCGCCCTATGCCTGCTGGCAGTCACGTACACATGCCCCAGTCTTCGTACGGGGAGGAAGGCTGGAGTGGTTATGGGGGGAACATCAAAACCACTTGAAGCTCGGCTTTGTATGAAAGAATGTGCTTTGTTTGTATCGCACGAACCTGGAGATGCGTTCACGGACCTCGGAAAAGAGGAAACCAGCGTGTCTGAGTAAAAAACACTGTTTTCAAAGACAGATTCTTTATTTTCATAAGCCAAAACATTGCAGAACACATCCCTTGCACACCGTCATTTTTTCATCATGTCCCGTTTTGCACCCTGGTGCTGGTTGGACTATGAGGTCTGCTGGCGACCCCTGCCTCTGGAGCTCCCGGCCCGCTGGTAATAGGAAGCTGGGTGTCCTCTGGATGGAGCTGGTGTGTGCGGCACAGCGAAGGTCTGTGACGGGGATGAAAGTCTATGCATGCTACGGTACGCCTTGCTCTGCTCCCTAGGGTGCACCGGACCATGGGAAGCTCGAGGGTCTGCCCGCGCCAGAGCAGCGTGCTTCCTCACCTGCTCGAGTGCGTCCGTGGACGAGCGCAGCTGCTCGAACACAGCCTGGTAGTGTTCGCCGAACAGACCCAGCGTTGAGATCGGCCCCTCCAGGAGTTGCCGCTTGACCTCCTCTGTGATGGTGGGCACAGCTTGAGCCACACCTGACGTTGGAGCAACGTAGCCCACGCTGTGATCCGCGCAGAGCAGGTCGCCAATGTCCCGCACAGGTTGGTGATGGCGTCCAGAGCCGCTCCTGCTTTCTCGTGCGTCGGCTCCCGCCCGACTCCGAGCGCGAAGAACGCGATGTTATTTGTCGTGGCACCGACCTGAGAAGCACACTTGTGGATGCGGTCCTGCATCTTTGTAGAGAACTGATCTGCAGGTGTGGGTGGTGTCTTGTCGTGGCACCGACCTGAGAAGCACACTTGTGGATACGGTCCTGCATCTTTGTAGAGAACTGATCTGCAGGTGTGGGTGGTGTCGCGGGTTTTCCCACGTTTCGCGGCTTTTAGGCCAAAAAACGCGGACAAACTTTGCTCCAGTGGTGGAACCGGGGGGAAGGTCTGGTCCGTCAGTCCCTGGACCTTTGTCACCGGCACAAATGAGGAGACAGGCGCCCTCATTTTTAGCAGTTCATGTCCTTTAGCCTGCAGCAGAGAGAGGATGTCCGGGACGCAAGGCCAGATCATTTGCGCCTGGTTCACAGGATTCGCAGAGAACCGTCCTGCTAGGAGTGGTGTCGCAGACATCTGTGTGGTGCATTCAGGGACAGTCATGCCGCATGTACCCGCTGCCCACCTGATGATGTCCGGCAGCGCGTTGGCCAGGTTGAAGAGAGGACCTGGCTCGACCGTGTCGGGGTCCGTTAGTCCTGCGCCCTCAGGAGACGTGCCCTGCTGCTACACGACTCCACATCAAAGAGCTGGCGGGTCACTGGATCGTGGTCCGCTGACGGGCCAGCTGGCATCTGGGTGGACGTGGCGGCCATGCCGACCACGGCTGCTCCCTCGGTGGGGGGTATTGTCGGTTCCACGCACTTCAATAGAAGTGGGGCAACGCGACTGCTAGCTCCTTCCTGCTGGGGAATGAAGGGTGAGACCGGTCCCGAACCCCCAGCGGGGGAGAGACCGGCCTCGCTAGCTACCCCCGTGGACGCGTAGTCCGTCTCCTCCAAGAACCACAGAGGGGGCGGAGCGACCACCATCGGCCGAGCCTCCGCTGCCGTCCGGGCAGTGAGGTCGAACCGGCGCTGCCTCTCGACTTGAGGCAGGAGCTGGCTAGAGGGACACTCGGGAGTCTGGACCATCACCTCCTGCGCATGTTCAAATCCGAGACACATCTCGCAACCAAGATGCAAGTCGGCCTGCAGCATGAAGCCGGTCTTGCATCCTGGGCACTTCTTGATGGATCTTCTGGTATCCATGAGTAGTAGAAATCTTCTCAATCGGCGTGAAAAATTTTTGGGAGCCGATTCTCGGTCAGCAACAGAATTAATAGCAGACCGAGGCGGGGCCCACGGTAGGTGGGCGTGGACTAGAAGTCTTCAGTGATTGGCGCGAAGCGCAAGGGTAAACCCACTAGGGCGTGGCTTAAAGGGCGACAGCTTGCATGAAATATAACATGTGTTTAATACGTAGATGTATATAAATTTTTTACACGTCATCACCATTGATTAGGGTAGAGAGGTGTCCTCCTTGGAAAATAGTACAGGAAACACTGATTGATACACAACACACTAAGCTACATCATCAGTCAACATAAGTGTAATATACAACACACTAAGTTACATCATATATAGTTTTTGAGCAAGTCCTTTTTGACCTTTTTCTTAAATGTATACATTGATTTTGCATTTTTAACATCACTCTCCAGAGCATTCCACAATCAAACTCCCTGAATTGAGGTAGACCGTCCCTTTAAGCTGGTTCTGAATTGTGGTTTGATGAATATCTGTCCCTTTGAGATTGTAATAACTTTGTCTTTTTATAAAATTTCTTTGGATATTTAAAGGTAATGTGTTATTATGAGCCCTATGCATAACTGATAAAATACTATATTCAACCAATTCCTGGAATTTCAATAAATTTAGCTGAAGAAACAAGGTGTTTGATGGGTGACTGAAATTTTTTTCTGGTGATTATCATGCATGTCCAAAACCGCAACTTGAGGTAAATTTTAATGTTGGATAAGTTTCAAAGTTACAAGCCCAAAACCGGAAAAGTTGGCACGTTGTGCAAATCGCAAATAAAAACAGAATACAATGACTTGCAAATCTTTTTCAACCCATATTCAACTGAATAGAATGCAAAGACAATATATTTAATGTTCGAACGGAGAAACTTTATTTTGTTTTGCAAATAACCATTAACTTAGAATTCAATGGCAGCAACACATTGCAAAAAAGTTGGCACAGGGACATATTTACCACTGTGTTACATCGCCTTTCCTTTTAACAACACTCAGTAAACGTTTGGGAACTGAGGAGACCAATTTTTGAAGCTTTTCAGGTGGAATTCTTCCCCATTCTTGCTTGATGTACAGCTTAAGTTGTTCAACAGTCCGGGGTCTCCGTTGTCGTATTTTACGTTTCATAATGCGCCACACATTTTCAATGGGGGACAGGTCTGGACTGCAGGCAGGCCAGGGGAGGACCCGCACTCTTTTGCTACGAAGCCACGCTGTTGTAACACGTGCAGAATGTGGCTTGGCATTGTCTTGCTGAAATAAGCTGGGGCGTCCATGAAAAAGACGTCGCTTGGATGGCAGCATATGTTGCTCCAAAACCTGTATGTACCTTTCAGCATTAATGGTGCCTTCACAGATGTGTAAGTTACCCATGCCTTGGGCACTAATGCACCCCCATACCATCACAGATGCTGGCTTTTGAACTTTGCGCCTATAACAGTCCTGATGGTTCTTTTCCTCTTTGGTCCGTAAGACACGACGTCCACAGTTTCCAAAGACAATTTGAAATGTGGACTCATCAGACCACAGAACACTTTTCCACTTTGCATCAGTCCATCTCAGATGAGCTCGGGCCCAGCAAAGCCGGCGGCGTTTCTGGATCTTGTTGATGAATGGCTTTTGCTTTGCATAGTAGAGCTTTAACTTGCACTTACAGATGTAGCGACGAACTGTAGTTACTGACAGTGGTTTTCTGAAGTATTCCTGAGCCCATGTGGTGATATCTTTTACACACTGATGTCGGTTTTTGATGCAGTACCGCCTGAGGGATCGAAGGTCACGGGCATTCAATGTTGGTTTTCGGCCTTGCCCCTTACGTGTAGTGATTTCTCCAGATTCTCTGAACCTTTTGATGATATTACGGACCGTAGATGGTGAAATTCCTAAATTCCTTGCAATAGCTCGTTGAGAAAAGTTGTTCTTGAACTGTTCGACAATTTGCCCACGCATTTGTTCACAGAGTGGTGACCCTCGCCCCATCCTTCTATGTGGATGACTGAGCATGTCAAGGAAGCTGCTTTTATACCCAATCATGGCACCCACCTGTTCCCAATTTGCATGTTCACCTGTGGGATATTCCAAATAAGTGTTTGATGAGCATTCCTCAAATTTCTCTGTCTTCTTTGTCACTTGTGCCAGCTTTTTTGAAACATGTTGCAGGCATCAAATTCCAAATGAGCTAATAATTGCAAAAAATAACAAAGTTTACCAGTTCGAACGTTAAGTATGTGGTCTTTGCAGTGTGTTCAATTGAATATAGGTTGAAAAAGATTTGCAAGTCATTGTATTCTGTTTTTATTTGCGATTTCCACAACGTGCCAACTTTTCTGGTTTTGGGCTTGTAGAATTAAATCCTGCTAACACAAAGCATGTTTTTATTCCTAGCTTTAAGGACAGAGTCAGTCAGTCATAGTTTTACTGTCATACACACCACATGTGGTACATGGAATGAGATTATGTACACAGGGTCCCAGTTACATCCCACAACAAAATGCAAAAGAAAAACAGTAATAAGGTCTAAGATATGAACTAAGATAAACATCAACTAAATATACACTAAGCACTAATAGCATAAAATCAATATGCTGAAGTGGATATTAAAGAAGTGGATATTAAAGTGCTGGTGAAGATTCTCAGTCGTCCAGGACATGATAAAATCAAAAAAGGCGTTCAATACAGAAACAACTGGACTTTATTTGTAACAGAAAACGTTTCGCTTCCCATCCGGGGAGCTTTATCAATTCAATGAGCAGGCTCAGAGAGAGAGAATTTATAAACAGGCTTGGGATGACACACACCAACCTATGTAAATTGGAAGCTAACACACACACACATACTTGAGTTAACACATACATGTGACACATTCAAAGTTCAGCATGTGGCAGCAGGGCTTGCAGAAGACACAAACACATCCTACTGTATGTAAATTGACAAATCACATCTCACATCTTAATAGCAGGGACCTCTCAAAGTCTTTGCTAGTCTAATTCACAAACGAGGCTCCTCTGTTCTCATCAGGTGCGAAACGTCTGGGAATCAACCCCAGGGCTGCAATATATGTTTTAGAAAAATGGAATCTGAGTCCTCCTCCTCTGTTTAACGATGGTTTCTCCCATTTTACATAAACCACTTCCTTCACACCCCTCTCAAACCACCTGTGCTCTTGGTCCAAAATATGCACATTCTGGTCCTCAAAAGAGTGTCCCTTGTCCATGAGGTGGAGGTGAACAGCTGAGTTTTGTCCAGAGGAGGAGGCTCTCCTGTGTTGGGACATTTGTCTGTGATTGGGCTGCTTAGTTTCTTCAATGTAGAGGTCTGGACAGTCCTCGCTGCACTGGACTGCGTACACTACACCACTCTGTGTGTTGGTGTCTTGTCTTGTGGACAAGACACCAACACACAAAAAATCGATTGTGAATTAGACTAACAAAGATTTTGAGAGGTCCCTGCTATTAAGATGTGAGGTGTGATTTGTCAATTTACATACAGTAGGATGTGTTTGTGTTTTCTGTAAGCCCTGCTGCCACATGCTGAACTTTGAATGTGTCACATGTATGTGTTAACTCAAGTATGTGTGTGTGTTAGCTTCCAATTTACAGTACATAGGTTGGTGTGTGCCATCCCAAGCCTGTTTATAACTTCTCTCTCTCACAGCCTGCTCATTGAATTGATAAAGCTCCCCGGATAGGAAGCAAAACGTTTTCTGTTACAAATAAAGTCCAGTTGTTTCTGTATTGAACACCTTTTTTGATATTAAAGTGATTAATGGCTTCAAACATCTGCTAAGTTCATGGCAAAAACCAACACAGACATGTTCCTGATTTTAGTATTTTAGATCACTTTTTAATGTAGCTTTTCTTAAATTTTATTTAAATAAATTTCTTTTATTTTTCTAGTTCATATCCTTTTTTTATGATTGTCTACTGTTGTACTGATAAATATGTCCTGGAGGGTAAATGTAAACTATATCTTGGCGCAAATATTCAATCAAGCAGTGAAGCAGGCAGTTCAGTCAGCTGCACTCAGTCTGCTCCTCCTCTGAGACGGGCAGACTGAGTGCAGCTGATGGATATTAGACAGCCTGCTTCGGACTAAACGAGAGGAACACACCGCTGAAGCCAGGGAGCTCGAACGTCCAAAGTAAAACTAACTTTACAACAGTGCCTGGTTAAACAATCCTTGTGCTCTTTAACGTGGTGCTTTTTCAGATGTTTATTAAGTTTGATGTATTGTAGGTCGCAACAGAGCGTTCTTCTCTTGGTACAGCAGCTCTGCAGACATTGCACGTTGCTGTCTTGCAGTGTTTAGTGTAAAATACTTCCACACAGCGGACATGTTAAGATGAAAAGTTGGTTAGCCGTTAGCCACAGTGCTGCTCTCAGTCCTCTTGTATTTACTCACATTTTAGCTGGCTTCAAACTATAAAATGAATTTCCTTCACAAAATCCATTCCATAGTTTGATTCCCTGCCTTGCAGAGCAGCTGGCAGGGAATCACATGTGGAGATGTTTCAGCAGACATAGACATTCATTATGGATCGGAAATCTTTGCAGAGTGTATCGGAAAAATCCGATAGGTAAATTATGCTGGTATAGGAGACCGAGGCCAATACTGATACTTGATCAGCCCCATCCTTAATTAAAACACAATTAGTTAATCTGCATGAGAAATCTGTTAATTAACCAAGTAACTAACTGATTAAATAACAATTGTCTCAGGAATTACATGAATAACATTTTATGGGGTCTGACTGTTTGAAAAAACAATTTGATAGGTTGGTTGGTTCTCTCCACATATTGCACAACCACTGAACCAGTATTTTAGAACCAACATCTATAATCCAAATTATGATCTAAGGTTTAATTAGTTTGTTTTTAAAGTGTTCTTGAGAAATTAGGAGCAAATCATAGATTAGGAACTTGTTCAAAAATTGTTACAGAATATATTTTACAAAATCAAAATTAATTTTATTTGGGTGTTAAAACACCAGATGCATCTCATGGCTATAATAATTATTTTAAGATTTTCTGGTAGAACGTTTCCACTCTAGTGTGGACTCTCATGTGTTTGCTTAAACTTGCCTTATGACTAAATCTTTGTCCGCAAAGTTCACAAGGAAATGGCTTGTCTCCTGTGTGGACTCTTATGTGCGAGTTTAAATGTGTCTTCTGATTAAATCTTTGTCCACAAAGTTCACATGGAAACGGCTTGTCTCCTGTGTGTACTCTCATATGCGAGTTTAAACTTGCCTTATGACTAAATCTTTGTCCACAAAGTTCACAAGGAAACGGCTTGTCTCCTGTGTGGACTCTCATATGAGAGTTTAAACTTGCCTTATGACTAAATCTTTGTCCACAAAGTTCACAAGGAAACGGCTTGTCTCCTGTGTGTACTCTCATATGCGAGTTTAAATTTGCCTGATGACTAAATCTTTGTCCACAAAGTTCACAAGGAAATGGCTTGTCCCCTGTGTGGACTCTCATGTGTCTGCTTAAACTTGTCTTCTGACTAAATCTTTGTCCACAAAGTTCACAAGGAAATGGCTTGTCTCCTGTGTGGACTCTCATGTGTGTGTTTAAAAGTGTCTTATGACTAAATCTTTGTCCACAAAGTTCACAAGGAAATGGCTTTTCTCCTGTATGTACTCTCATATGCGAGTTTAAATTTGCCTTATGGCTAAATCTTTGTCCACAAAGTTCACAAGGAAATGGCTTGTCCCCTGTGTGTACTCTCATATGTGAGTTTAAATTTGCCTTCTTACTAAATCTTTGTCCACAAAGTTTACAAGGAAATGGCTTGTCTCCTGTGTGGACTCTCATGTGTTTGTTTAAATCTGTCTTATGACTAAATCTTTGTCCACAAAGTTCACAAGGAAATGGCTTGTCTCCTGTGTGGACTCTCATGTGTTTGTTTAAATCTGTCTTATGACTAAATCTTTGTCCACAAAGTTCACAAGGAAATGGCTTGTCTCCTATGTGTACTCTCATATGTGAGTTTAAATTTGCCTTCTGACTAAATCTTTGTCCACAAAGTTCACAAGGAAATGGCTTGTCTCCTGTGTGGACTCTCATGTGAGTGTTTAAAAGTGTCTTATGACTAAATCTTTGTCCACAAAGTTCACAAGGAAATGGCTTTTCTCCTGTGTGTACTCTCATATGCGAGTTTAAATTTGCCTTACGACTAAATCTTTGTCCACAAAGTTCACAAGGAAATGGCTTGTCCCCTGTGTGGACTCTCATGTGTCTGCTTAAACTTGTCTTCTGACTAAATCTTTGTCCACAAAGTTCACAAGGAAATGGCTTGTCTCCTGTGTGGACTCTTATGTGCGAGTTTAAATGTGTCTTCTGATTAAATCTTTGTCCACAAAGTTCACATGGAAACGGCTTGTCTCCTGTGTGTACTCTCATATGCGAGTTTAAACTTGCCTTATGACTAAATCTTTGTCCACAAAGTTCACAAGGAAATGGCTTGTCTCCTGTGTGGACTCTCATATGAGAGTTTAAACTTGCCTTATGACTAAATCTTTGTCCACAAATTTCACAAGGAAACGGCTTGTCTCCTGTGTGTACTCTCATATGCGAGTTTAAATTTGCCTGATGACTAAATCTTTGTCCACAAAGTTCACAAGGAAATGGCTTGTCCCCTGTGTGGACTCTCATGTGTCTGCTTAAACTTGTCTTCTGACTAAATCTTTGTCCACAAAGTTCACAAGGAAATGGCTTGTCTCCTGTGTGGACTCTCATGTGTGTGTTTAAAAGTGTCTTATGACTAAATCTTTGTCCACAAAGTTCACAAGGAAATGGCTTTTCTCCTGTGTGTACTCTCATATGCGAGTTTAAATTTGCCTTATGACTAAATCTTTGTCCACAAAGATCACAAGGAAATGGCTTGTCTCCTGTGTGGACTCTCATGTGTGAGATTAAATATGATTTAAAAGTAAATCTTTTACCACAGTCGTCACAGCTTATTAATTTAGGCCTTGTCTGGACTTTCATGCGTGACTTTACATTTTTCTTCTCTCCAACACAATTCTTATTAAGCAGACAGCTTGAAGACATCACTCCTGAATGACTTGTCATGTGTCTTTGAAGAGTCCTGTTACTGACATACTGCTTACCACACTCAGAGCAGCTCAAAGATTTGTTGACAGTTTTTACCTCTGATTCAGAAGCCCTGCTCTCCTTCCAGTCTTTCATACTGTCTTCACGTTCTGATTCAGAGTCTGATGAGTTCTTTAGTAGAGAGTCAGGATTGGTCATTTCATCATGCTCTTCAGCGTCCTCGTTAACGTCAGTCTTTGAAAAGCTGGAACTGCCTTTGTAAATTTTTAAATCTGGGTTCCTGGTAAGTTTTTATTTATTTAAACCCTCCTCACTCTTTAAAGAAACTGTAGTGACCTAAAATCTGATATCAGTCTCCTCCATATTAAGTTGGTCACCCAGCAAACTGGTCTAAGGGTCTTTTCTTCCACTTTATGATAAGAGGCTCTGGGTCCTGCTGGTCAACATCAGGCCTTCAGTCTTGAGGAGCTTCTGCTTCTTAATCAGCTCTAAACGGAGGCAGGAACCACTGAAACACATGTACAATAAAGACAATGTTACACACACACACACACACACACACACACACACACACACACACACACACACAATTTTACCTTCACAATCACCATCTTCTAGGCGTGTAACAGTACACTAAAATCACATTTCGGTTAGGTTCAGTTTCAAGGAGGGCTCGGTTCGGTAAATTTTCGGTACAAACAAACAAAAAGGACGAAATAAAGCCTTACAAAATGTTTATTCTGAAAATATGCCAAGTAAACAATACATTTGTATAAAAATAAATAAAAGCGACCCATTTGGATGATATTTTAAATAAACAGCACTCTTTACAATAAATAAACTATACTAACAATAATAAAAATACAATAACAGTCAGAACCAGAACAATAAGCAGCAACAGACTGTTTACAATCTAACTAATCAAGTTTTGTTTTTGTCCAAAATTACCAACTTGTCCACATTTTCTGCTAAAAGCACAGATCTAGTTGCAATGAATATCTCCAGCGGTGGAGAAAATCATCTCAATAACAACAGTAGCAGCAGTGTGGCTGTATTTGTCCTCATTACTGTACTCACAACCTCTTCTTGGACCTGCTCCCCCAGGTGGGACAGGTCCTTGGAAAAGTTCAGAGTTCAGTCATCACACACTTCTTAGCTGTCATCTCTGGTGGATTTCCCTGAAGAGGAAGAAGTCAGTTGCTATCTCTGTCCCAGACTGGAAATAAAACAAGAGGTAAAAAAACGAGTTAATAAGATTATAGTTTTAAATTAAAAAGGATAATTAGATGGTTAATTAGATAATAATAAAAGAACAATACTTCTTCTTGAACGGTTGTTATGAGGTGGTTGAATTTCTCGGTCATCATCATCATCATCATCAGGGCTTTAATCAGCTCCGGGGCTTGTTGACAATATCAGTTTGAGCTTTTTCATGAAGAGCTAAACTTTTTGGCTGAAGTGTTGACGTGATGGATGTCGTAGCAAGGCTCAATAACTTTAAAGCCGGCACATCATTCAGACATAGATCCAGAGCTTTAAAAACTCCTACAGCTTGTGTAATTGCTCTGGACCAATCTGAATTACCTGATGAAGGTTGTTTAAATGCTGCTGCTGTTAGCGGTGTTTGTAACAAGCTGCTTTTCTTGCTTGTAGAAGATGTTCACGTTCAGATGATGTTGTTTCAAGAGCGCTAACAAGTCAGACGTGTTGTCTGCTGCAGATCCAATCTTCATGAAACAATGTCGACTCACAGCTTTGGATTTGTTTGTTCACGTCTTAACAAGAAAGCCATAATTTTTTTGGGACCCCGTGTACATAATCTCGTTTTCATCACATGTACCACATGCGGTGCAAATGACAATAAAGACTCTCTGACTCTGATAATGTTCCCTAACAGGAGACCGCAACGAGAGGCTAGGCTTCTAAATACTATGCGTGCTACAAGTTAATAGTGTCGTGCTGAAACACGCCTAGGAATTTTAGTACCGCGGTGCATATTCTCCTGTTAATAAAATTTAATGAGTTAAAAATAACTGAAACGGTACGCAGGTGGACCAAACCGAACGTGCCGTACCGAAACGGTTCGGTACACCCATATTACACCCCGACCATCTTTTGTCTGCATGTACATTAACACCAACATATTACTACAAAAAATATTTAAAAGCAGAATTTTTTTTAGGTTATTCTGTTCTGAACAAAGGACCACCTGTGACTTAAGTTATTTTTTCCATCCATCCATCCATCCATTGTCTTTTACCCGCTTCTTCCATTTTGGGTGACGGGGGTCGCCGGTTGTCCCATGTCCAGCAATCACAGTGCGAGGGGCGGGGTACACCCTGGACAGGTCGCAAGCCCATCACAGGACCACACAGAGACAAACAAAACAAACAACCATTCACTCTCTCTCTCACACCTAGAGTCACCAATCAGCCTAAAGCCCGAGATAGACTCGCGTGTCCTCACGGTACGCCTATATGCAGCGTACGTACGCCCCCGTACGCAGCGTAGCCCCGCGTAGCCCCTCAGGGCAAGTACGCGCAAAAGTATTTTTTTACTACGCATACGCGATTCGCATACGCGATGCGCGGTGTCTGACCTACCTTCCCCGGCGCCGGACTGTTTTAAATTCCTCTTTTTTATCGCTGATCGGGCCTTTTCTTTTGTTTTTTTGCCTAAAGTCAAGTAACCGCTTCTTCCTCCGTTCACTCGATGAATGAAATGAATGAATTCAGGTCCTACCTGGGTGCGCGATGTTTTATATATTCCCTGGTGGGCTGTGGTGGGCTGTGGGCTGCAGGAAAAGCACTCCGTGCTCAGCTGCTCATAGTACAACAAGGAGAACGCGAGCGTTTGGAGCGAAAAACTAGCGGAAGTGACGATCGGCAGTGACGGTACGGAGGAAATGACGTCAGAATTTGGAGCGAAAACACGAGAATCTACGCGAGAACGAAAGCCGTGCTGTAGCAGCCGCTCCGTATATGCGCGTATACGCGCGTGTACGCGCGTATACGGAGTCTGCTTCACTGTATCCCGGGCTTAACATGCATGTTTTTGGACTGTGGGAGGAAACCAGAGTACCCGGAGGAAACCCACGCATGCACGGAGAGAACATGCAAACTCTACCCAGTAAGGCCCCTGGACCGGGATTTGAATGGCAACCTTCTCGCTGAGAGGCAGCAGCTCTACCAGTTGGACCTTGCTCAAGGGCCCAGAGTGAAGCAAATGAGGGTGGAAGCAGGTGTGTGGCAAGTTATTTTTTAATATCACCCATTGAAATTTAACAAAGTTAATTAACTGCTAAATCACCCTTCCAGTGTCAACCTTTAGGAGTTTTACCACTAACAATAAACTTGTCCATTATGAAGGTTGCTGTTATAAATGACAATTTATAAACTTTATTGTTGCTAAAAAAATACTTGAACATTAAAAACCACATGATTGGTAATAATACAGGCAAACCACCTGTTATAGAGAAGGCAGCATTTATATTTCATAATTATTTTTACGCCGTATGTCCTTCCTGACGTAACCACAGACTTCTGTGTGAAGCAGAGAGCTGCTATCTAGGGCTCCCGTAGGAACAGATGGTGGGGGGTTAAGGGCCTTGCTCAAGGGCCCAGAGTGGAGCAAATGAGGGTGGAAGCTGGTGTGTTTTACCATTCCCACTCACATGTTGATGTTGTCAGTACCGGGAGTTAAACCGGCGATCTTCCGATCACAGGCCCACATTCTCTAACCTCTGCGCCACCACTCCTACAATAATGACTGAATACAGTGTAGGATTTAAATTTGCAGATATTTATGATGAACTACAAAAACCTAAAACTGACCCCTTCACAGAGATAACATTTGGAGGATTTTGGAAAATTAAAAAAATCACACGTTAAACAGAGACACACCTTTGTTATAGTTTTGTTCAAATATGCCTATTGTAGTATCCTGATGCATGTTCTATAATCCAGGTAGGAAAAAAAAGTTAAGTCTGATACTCTGGACATTTATACAATGTTTTGTTTTTTGAACCCGTCCAGAGGACCCTCTCCAGCTAATAAACTGTAGCACAAGGGTCACCAACCTTTTTGAGACTGAGAGCTAGTTCAGTGGGACAAATTTGCATGGCTTAACTGTAATTATAGTATTAATAATAATACATTTACACAAGTGAATACAGTACATGACTGCCTGATCACATCTGATCAGTATTATTAAAGACTCCACACAATGATTATCAGTAAGGATTTAGCTTGGTAAATATGATAAATTATTATTGATTATCAGTGATTAGAACCCTCAATCGAGAACTTGAATCCTCAGTTTGAATCTTTTTGGGCTCTTCTGTACGACAGTAAATTGTAGCTGTGAATGGGAGTGTGGATGGTTTTTTGTCTCTTTGTCTGTCCTGGGTGTCCCCTGCCTTCACACAAAAGCAGCTGAGATTGGTTCCAGTCCTAAACAAGGGGGGCATAACAGATGACTTATTAACTGATCTTTAAACATAAAACACTATTTCTTTTATGTTAAACTCAATCTGTAACATTTCAAATTCATTGTTTTATAACTATTTTATTAACTCCAAAAAAGCTAAGCCTGGTCCTCCGGACATTCAAAAAACAAAACAAAACAAAGCAAAAAAAAAAAACTGTAGAAACGTTTCGTCTTTCGTCCGAAAGACTTCCTCAGTCTGAGAAGCTGTGTTCAGCTCAGTCTTATAAATAGCACCCTCCCACAGTGAATTAAATCTCAAGAAGTCCAACATTTCACTGATCACATCAACTCTGTGGATAAATATATAATATATATATAATATATAATAAAGATCGTCGGCACCTCCTTGCCCTCACTGCAGGACTTACACAGCAAACGCCTCACTCGGAAAGCCCACTGCATGGCAGGTGATCCCACACACCCACTACACAGCCGCTTTAGACTGCTGCCATCAGGGAGGAGACTGAGGAGTCTCCAGGCTCGTACCAGTAGACTGAGAGACAGCTCTGTTCATCAGGCAGTCAGAATGCTAAACACTCTGCCTGCTCTGCCTCCCCTCCCATTTGAACTGCCTTAACACAAAAAACTTTCTCACACATTACCACTCAACACAAAGTTTTTAACACTGGACCCTGTGTCATCAAACGGGTTATTCACTAAACTCTCGGTCATGTGCTCATTCAGTTTGCACTACTTCTCATATTTGCACTAATGTTTGTATTACATTACTGCCTATAGTCATACTACTGTTTACATTCACTGTTTACATTTATTAATACGGTTTACATTTATTACTACTGCTTTACATTTATTACTACTGTTTACATTTACACTACTTTTATCTACACTACTGCAGATACATATACAGCATTCTCTGACTAGCCTTATCTAAGGATGCCAAATGTGCCTTATGTGCCTCACTGCATATGCCACTTTGCCTATATACCAACATCAAATACCTCATACATATACTGTGTACATTAACTTATATGCTGCTGTGCCACTCTTTGCAAATGTCAATGCTAGAACCTTCAGTTTATTTTATAGATATACTTTTTATACTTTTTATACTACTATGCAAAAACTCAGGACAGTATTACACTTTTATTATTTCATTTTATGCTTATGTTCATTGGGTGTTTGGTGTTTTAGGGGTGTTTGGTGTTTCAGTGTTGGTGTAAATTTTCATACTTTTATACTATTGTGAAAAAACTCAGGACAGTGTTACACTTTTACTATTTTATGCTTATGTTTATTAAATGTTTTAGTGTTTAGTGTTTAGATGGTTACTGTTGCACCGAGGGACTGAGAGAAACGCAATTTTGGTCCTGTGTATGTCCTGTACATATTGCAGTTCTGACAATAAAGTTGACTTTGACTTTGAAATATATCAAGTTCACATGAGAAGATGTAAAAAATGGCAGGTTGGCTTTCTTGGACTGTGAGGTCTCAGTTTCTGATAAGAGGAAATTTGCAAACAGAGGTGTACCGCAAACCCACCCACACAGACCAGTATTTACAGTTTGACTCCCATCACCCTCTGGAACACAAGTTAGGAGTCATCAGGACTCTGTACCACAGAGCAGCCAGACAGAAGGAGAAATCACACACAAAACAGGCTCTAGAGAAATGTGGATATCCTAACTGGGCCTTCCTGAAAGCAGAGAAGAAACCCAAACAGGACTCTAGCCAGCCATCAGGTGAAAAGAAAGAACCCAGACCCAGACCAGTGGTCATTCCGTATGTTGCGGGAGTTTCAGAGACATTGAGACGTTTATTTTCTAAACACAATGTCCCAGTGGCTTTTAAACCCCAAAATACATTACGGCAAAGACTGGTTCATCCCAAAGATCCAGTCCCCCGGCACAAACAGAGTAATATTGTGTATGCTGTTCAGTGTCAGGAGGGCTGTGATCAGTCTTACATCGGGGAAACTAAACAGCCACTGGCCAAAAGGATGGCCCAGCACAGAAGATCAACATCATCAGGTCAGGACTCTGCGGTCTACACTCATCTCCAGGCCAGCGGTCACTCTTTCAGGGATGAAGATGTTCACATCCTTGATAGAGAGGAACAATGGTTTGAGAGAGGAGTAAAGGAGGCCATCTTTGTGAAAAGAAACCGTCCATCATTAAACAGAGGTGGAGGCCTCCGGGTTCAACTGTCCCCCACTTACAATGCTGTTATTGCTAGTATCACTCAGCCCTCTGTGAATAGCAAACAACCATCAGGGTGTTAACGATCCATCGTCAGGCTGATGGTCCTCCTTGATCATGTGAGCAGCTGGTTTCAGGCTGTCATCAGCCAACTGGTTGATCCACTGTGGGAGGGTGCTATTTATAAGACTGAGCTGAACACAGCTTCTCAGACTGAGGAAATCTTTCGGACGAAAGACGAAACGTTTCTACAGTTTTTTTGCTTAGTTGTTTTTAAATGTCCAGAGGACCAGACTTAGCTTTTTTGGATTTTTCTACCTGGATTATTGAGCTTGCATCAGGGTATTTTATTAACTAATTATTGGATTTGGTACCTGGATTATTGAGCATGAACTTTCTTGTCTTGAACCACCTTGGCTGCCTGCCTGGGAGGAGTCGACGAGAGACAGGACGGCCCCCAGAAACCATCCTGGCTCCAGCAAACTGGTTGGTCTACTTAAGGTGTTTACTTCTTGGTGGGGCAAACAGTTTGCTGGAAGTCCTCTGACTGATGAAGCCCTCCAGATAGAGGGTGAAACGTTTCTATAAAAAAGAAACTGTCCAGATGACCCGACTGAGAATTATTGGATATTTTACAGTGTTTCCCCTAGTTAACTTGCCATGGCGGGGTGCTCATCTCATCCATGATTTTTGTTGACGGGGGGACGAACACATGTCTAAGCGCTGCTTGTATTAACGGTTTTTGAGTGAGGGCGGGGGGCGTTCAGCATGAGGGAAGAGGCAACGCGAATGCTGAGCCTGTATTTCGCACCGCTAGCTTAGCGCTATGTCCGTGCGGGGTGGTTGGGTGGGGGGGCACGTTCGGTTTGGTAGGCGGGTTGCTTAGTTCTGTTGACGTGGTGGGGCACCCCGCTTGTATAATGGTAGGGGAAACACTGTTTTATTAACTGTTTTGTAGGAATGAACACATTAGTAACATTCATTCAAAATATGCCTTTTACTATTAACTGTAGCATTTTTTAAGAACCTATTAAGAATAAAATCTTCCAATCAAGCCCTGTTTGCACTAACTGTTGTGTTTGTAACATTTCATAATAACTCTTAACTCTTGCTGATACAAAATATCAGTAATGTAATATAATAAACAAAATGCTTGTGAAGATTCTCAGTCATCAAGAACATGATCAAATAAAAAAAGGCGTTCAATACAGAAACAACTGGACTTTATTGGTAACAGAAGACGTTTCGCTTCTCATCCAAGAAGCTTTCTCAATCCAAAGAGCAGACAGTGTGAGAGCCAGGTTTTAAAGGGTTGAGATAAGATGCAGCATACCTATTTAAATTTACAAATCACACCTCACACCCTAACAGTAGGGGTTTCTTAAGGTCTTTTTTAGTCTGAAGGCTCCGGCAGAGCTCAGCGTACGACCTGTACGCTGCTCTACGCGCGTATTCTGTGCGCACGCGTTCACTGGCACAGCTCTGCGTTCGTTCTCGCGTTAAATGCTCGCGTTTTCGCTCCAAATTCCTGTTGTAATTTGAGCAGCTGCGCGCAGAGCGTGTGCCTACGGGACAAACTGAGGTCGCTGATTGGTCATTTGCTGACACGCCTACTGAAATGATTGACAGGTCGCGTGGGAGACAAAAAAAAAAGGCATGAGCTGGCTGGCTGCAACCAATGCGGTGTTTCTAAACTTTATATGTTAATAAAAAGTTCTAAAAAAATAAAATTAAAACAGGGAGCCATGGTCCTGCAGTCCACAGCCCACCAGGAAATATTTAGAACGTCGCACAGCCAGGTAAGACATGAGTTATTATTCGCTCGTGACAAATTCATTCATTTCAGTCATGGAGTTAATGGAGGAGGAAGCGATTACTTGACTTTTGGCAAAAAAAAAACAAAAGAAAAGTCCAGATCACCGATGAAGAAGGGGAATTTAATTCATTTGTGTAACATACAAAACAGTCCCGTGCCGGGCAGTTTATTGTGAGACAACGCATCGCGTACGCGGTCGTAAAATTTGAGCTTTGCACGTCTGTGCCCTGCGGGGCTACGCTTGTGCCTTTGCTTACGTACGTCATATAGCGGCGTACAGCCATACACAGAGCTCTGCCGGGGGGCTTAATTCACAGACGAGGCTCCTCTGTTCCCATCAGGTGTGAAAATCGTCTGGGAATCAGTCCTAAGGCTGCATTATACGTTTTTGAAAGTTGGAATCTGAGACCTCCTACCCTGTTAAGAGAAGGCCTCTCCCTCCTAACATAAACAGCTTCCTTCACACCCCTCTCAAACCACCTGTGCTCTTGGTCCAAAATGTGCACATTCTGGTCCTCAAAAGAGTGTCCCTTGTCCATGAGGTGGAGGTGAACAGCTGAGTTTTGTCCAGAGGAGGTGGTTATCCTGTGTTGGGACATTTGTCTGTGAATAGGCTGTTTAGTTTCCCCAATGTAGTGGTCTGGACAGTCCTCGCTGCACTGGACCGCGTACACTACACCACTCTGTTTGTGTGTGGGTGTTTTGTCCTTAGGGTGGACCAGCCTCTGTCTGAGAGTCCTGCTGGGTTTGAAATGTACTGGGATGTTGTGTTTGTTGAAAATTGTTCTGAAATTCTCTGATACTCCAGCCACATAAGGGATAACAATGTTTTTTCGTCTATTCTACCTTTTCTGTTCATTGTTGTGTTTCATAGATTTCCTTGCTGACTTGACAAAAGCCCAGTTAGGATTTCCACATGTTTGGAGAGATTTTTCTACGTGTTTCTGTTCCTTTTCCTTCCCTTCTGTCTTCGTGGGGATGTGTTCGGCCCGATGCTGTAAAGTTCTGATGACAGAGAGTTTGTGTTCCAGTGGATAGTGAGAGTCAAACAGAAGATACTGGTCTGTGTAGGTTGGTTTTCTGTAAACTTCAATGTTGAGACTGTCCTCTCTTTCCATGTGAAACCAAACAGTCCAAAAAAGGCAGCTTGTTATCGTTTGCATCCTCTCTGGTGAACTTGATGTTGTTGTCGACTGAAGTAATGTGTCTGGTGAACGCTTCCACTTCCTTGGCTTGGATTTTGACCCAGGTATTGTCCACATATCGGAACCAATGGCTTGGAGTTGTCCCCTCATAGGAGTTTAGGGCTCTCGGTTCCACTTCCTCCATGTAGAGGTTGGTAACAATGGGTGACACTGAGGATCCCATGGCACAGCCATGCTTCTGTCTGTAAAAACTGTCATTGAACTTGAAATAAGTGGTGGAGAGGCAGAGATCCAGCAGGGTGCAGATCTGGTCTGGGGTGAAGTTGGTCCTTTTGTCCAAATCCTTGTCTTGTAGAAGTCATTTTTTGACAGTTTTTACTGCTTCAGAAATGGGTATGCAAGTGAAAAGGGAAGTCACATCATACAAGAGTTTCTCCCGGAGTAAGCTTCAAATGTTGAACTTTGTTGGCAAAATCAATGGAGTTCTTTATGTGATGAGGTGTGTTTCCAACAAGTGGAGCTAAAATACCAGCCAGATGTTTAGCAACATTGTATGTCACTGAGTTCATGCTGCTGACGATGGGTCTGAGAGGTATATCTTCTTTGTGTATTTTTGGAAGTCCATAAAGACAGGGAGTGGCTTCCCCCGGGTACAATCTATAATACAATGATCGATTGTTTTCTCCTTTTCAAGTTTTTGCAGATAATCTGTGACTTTCTTTTTAAATGTGTTAGTTGGGTCCCTCTTCAGGGGCTCATAGGTGTTCCTGTCGCTCAGTAGTGAAGAGTTATCCATACCATTCTGTATGCTAACCCTATGTATTCTATAATCAAATCAAGGTATTTACAACTGTTTATCACAAATGTTTATGCAATCATGTCTTATGTGCCTTAGAGTAGCTTAGACAACAATTAAGACACACTTTTAGATCTAACAAACAGAATGTTCTGATGCAGATAACATGCTCAGGGGACAAATGCCCTTTGTGCTTCGCTAGGCCTTCTGGGGGAGGTCAGAGCACATAGCTACACAAACAGATGAATCAAACTAAATAAGTAGTACTTATTAACCACACACATACTAGTAGACCAATTAGTGTATCTGGACATTAATTTACATTAATATCACACACAAGACACATCTAATAGTACATTTCTAAAACTTTCTTACTGAGCAAATAAGCAGAACAAAGAACACAGTTTCAGGAGACTCCTCACCAGAGCTATATACTGTATCTGCAAGGTCATAAAACTGACAACAAAAGAGGCACTAGGGCTCTTATCAGTGCTCTAAGCCAATCAGAGGACAGAGAAGACACAAACTGCATCTTGATAGACCCAAACATCTCAGAGACCAGCAGCATTCTTTTGAGGACCTCGTCGCGGAAAGGTCTGTGTATGCTCACCAATTCTCTTGTGCACAAAGAATTGTGTTATTCATGTTGTACCTCTGTTAATCTGTTTAACCTGTGTCTGTCAATAAATCTTTATCATTTTTACAAGAGAGACTGGTCATTGAACACCGAATGAGAAACCCCTTCAGTAGTGTAGTTATTTTTTCCTGGTAATCAAAAGAGTTAATGACTACTGTGCATCTTCCTTTGTCAGCTTGTAAAATGATGATGTTTTGGTCCCGGTTGAGTGATGTTATAGCTTTCCTTTCCTACGGTGTAAGGTTTGAAGGAGGCAGTTTGGCACTGGAGAGGGTAGCTGATATTTTCATTCTGAGTTGTTCTGCCTCTGCTTCTGTCAAGTTGTTGTTCCTAATTGCAGATTCAGTAGCCGTGATTAGCTCCACAACAGGTATTTCTTGTGGGGAGATGGCAAAATTCAGTCCTTTTGCAAGCACATTTTTCTCAGGTTGTGTCAAGGCCCTGTTAGACTAATTTCTAACCCACTGTTTCTGAGTATTTGTGTTGGCGACAACCTCCTTATCTTGACTGATGGTTTGTGATGAGAAAAACGCTCTCTGTTGTAGTTTTAGAAACTTACTTTTTTAACGTTCCTTGCTTTTTTGATGCTGTGAGAGCTGGGCCTTTTCAACAAAACAAGATACTTCTTCCAACAGATGTAATGATACAAGAGTAGACAGCTTCTGGAGGGTCTGATCCATTTTAAGTGAGAGAGATTCAATAGTGAAGTGGATCTGTCTTATTCTCTCACTGAACAGCTTGTTTTGAGCTTTCAGAACAATTCCTTCTGCTCTATGTCCTTTGATTGTGGAGTTGAGTTTTAAACTGCTGGGGGTGAGTTTTTCTTGTCTGCATCTCAGACTGAAACAAAGATGGTTCCTGTAGTCTGCAAACTTCCTTGACATCTTCTCAAACTCCAGCACTGCTCCTAGGGCAGAGGTGGCCATAACGTCGATCGCAATCTACCGTTCGATCGCGGAAGCATTACTGATTGATCGCAACGTGACATTATTATTATTTTATTTTTTCCGTAGCGTGACATTAAAAAATTGTCAGCCTATCAAACATCCCGTTACTTGATTGACATACAGGGCAACCAATCAGATGACAACTGAATCTCGAGTTTTAGCCTATCAAACATCCCGTCACTTGATTGACATACACGGCAAGCAATCAGATGATGAGCTTCAGGTCATCGCTCATGCGTAAAAAAAATGACGCGAAAGCGAAACGCAGCAAAACATACAAGCGAAAACAATCACATTTTGGACTGTTCATGGAAAATACGACGTCGAATTCCCACAGAAAAGCCAGCTGAGAAAGAGAAAGGTGGAGGAACTAAAATCCCAGTTGTCCGGAGCAGTCATTTTTCACTCACCCAACTTCCGGGTGCTCACCGAAGCATTGTTCCAGGTGAGTGACGCTGTGATGTTTCTCTGCATGTTTAAGAAACATACTGGTTGGGAGTTGACGTTGCTTTATTATTCAAATCATACAAGATACTTTTCATAGAGCATAACCTTGACTTCTCTGCACTTTTCCCTGTCCCGTAGCGCGTGCGTTTGTGTCACACTCTTTCGCAGTGCGTTCAGGGACAGTCTGTAACATAAATGCATAAGCACCGCTGTATACATTAAATCTCGCCGTACCAGAAGAGCCATTTTTATGCCTTTGTTCACTAAATTAAACTTGTCCGGAGCTATAACAACCTGCTACAACTGTGGTTATCAAATGGTGGCCTGTGGACCACTTTAGATTTGCTGGAGGGGGCTTTTGTAGAGATGACATTTATTAAAGTAAAAAATATCTAATGATTTTTTAACATTTATTAATGTAAAAGACCAGATTCGTATAAAGAAGGGGAGTGGGGATCAGTTTCTACCATCTTTTTTTAAATAAATAAATAAATAATCTATATTGCCGTCACCACCACCGGGCACATCATGTGGTCCCTGCGGGTGACCAGGTGCCCGTGGTCACCACGTTGGTGACCCCTGATTTATTATATGTGTTGTGCAATATTGGCTTATTCAGTTATGCAAGGTACATAAACATACTTTGTACATAAAAAGAATCCTTAATACATTTGAAGGTAATTATATGTTTTTCATTTTTTTTCATTCAACCTTTATTTATACAGGCTAGCCTCGTTGAGTCACGGGGACTCATTTACAAGAGGGACCTGTCTCACTCACACCAAACAACCATCCACTCTCACACTCACACCTAGGGTCAATTTAGAGTCACCAATCAGCCTAACATGCATGTTTTTTGGTCTGTGGGAGGAAACCGGAGTACCCGGAGGAAACCCACGCATGCACGGGGAGAACATGCAAACTCCACCCAGAAAGGCCCCCGGACCGGGATTTGAACCGGCAACCTTCTCGCTGAGAGGCAGCAGCTCTACCAGTTGTGCCACCGTGCTGCCCAAAAAATAAAACATTTTTGTATTGGGTAGATCATTTTGAATTGGTTGTTTTATAAGTAGCTCGCATGTTGAAAAAGTGTGAACACCCCTGTCCTAGGGTATCCTTACCAAAATGCTTAGCAATATGCTGGTAAAGATTCTCAGTCATCTAGGACATGATAAAATAAAAAAAGGTGTTCAATACAGAAACAACTGGACTTTATTTGTAACAGAAGACATTTAGCTTCTCATCCAAGAAGCTTTCTCAATTCAAAGAGCAGACAGTGTGAGAGCCAGGTATAGAGCTTTGGAGCGTGACGTCACTGGTCCGCGGCGCAATGCATGATGGTCCACGGCGCAATGCATCATGGGATCGTTAGCGACATTTTTGAAGCCTTAGCTCTGTCTCTCGTTTTGTTGTTGGAATCAAAGAAGTTTTAACAGTTTTGCAATGGGTCGAACTTGTTGTGTAATTGGATGTAATGTCCGCTCCCACGACCAGAAAGGTAAAAAGATAGAAAACGGAGTTTCGTTTTATAGTTTCCCCACCTGGAAACAACGTGAGGGAGATAATGTGTCAGCCATGACAAAAAGGAGACGAATGGCCTGGATTTCAGCGGTGAGACGTACTGATATAACGTTCTCCAGCATCAAAACATACTTACTAGTTTGTTCCAAACATTTCCATTCAGGTGAGTATTTTAAATCGGTTTTCTGGAGTTGTACCATTCAATGTGTTCAGGTGTATCATGTGTAGGTCGTGTTCAGATCATAATGGGTCAACCTAGTTTATGTCGGGTTTATATTATGTATGTAATGTAGTCTGAATTTACACAGAGTGGACACAATAATAATAATCATTTTATTTAAAAGTGCAGACACCCACCCAAGGACACTTAAAAAAGAAACACAGTTCAAACATTAGCTGTAAAAAACTTAAAATAGAAAATCGAAAATAATAAACATACATTTAGTAAAGTTAATTATAAGCTAGTCTAAAGAGATGTTTTCAGGGCTGTCTTGAACAGAGAAAGGGAGGTGGTGTTTTGAAGGTTTGGCAGGTAGAGCGTTCCAGAGGTGAGGGACAGAGCAGGTGAAGGCCCTGCTCCCCATGGTGGAGAGACACGCAGAGGGTACATGGAGATGTAGCAAAGAGGAGGATCTGAGAGAGCGTGATGGGATGGAGATTTGTAGGAGTTCATCTGTGTTATTGTGAAACAAACTGTTTAAAGTTGATTTTGTTGTCACATTTACTGTAGTAATACTGATCTGTGTTCTATTCAAGGCAAACCTTCATATGAAATGGATGAGTCAAATCCCGACTGGGCTCCAACACTGCACTTGGGTCACTCTGAGGTAAAAGTCTCAACATCAGACCGACATGCTCGTCGATTAAAGAGACGTTACAGCAGAGCACAAGGGGAAGATGATGACCAGGAAGTGATGAAAAGGGCAAATCAACAAGCAGTGGAGGCAGCAGGAGTGGAGCAAGAGCAAGTTGGGGAGGCAGCAGACGATGAGCACGAGCAGGTGGTGGAGGCTGCAGGAGTGGAGCAAGTTGGGGAGGCAGCAGACGATGAGCATCAACAGGTGATGGAGGCTGCAGGAGTGGAGCAAGAGCAAGTTGGGGAGGCAGCAGACAATGAGCATCAACAGGTGATGGAGGCTGCAGGAGTGGAGCAAGAGCAAGTTGGGGAGGCAGCAGACGATGAGCACGAGCAGGTGGTGGAGGCTGCAGGAGTGGAGCATGAGCAAAATGGGGAGTCTGCGGTGGAAATCCCTCGAGAGGACATCACTGTTGCTGCAGATGGGAGGAGGAAGATGAACCAGCAGCAAAAAGGCGACAAACAGAATGTCACTTGTGTGAACCAAGAATATCAGAAATTAATCGTCTCTTACAGGAAAACAGGGAGCTCAGGTCAGAGCTGAATAAAAAACAGCTAGACAAAGAATTTCTTAGGGGTGACACAAAAAAGGTCAGGTACTATACTGGACTTCATTGCTTTCCCGTATTGTTGTCATTGTTTGAATTAGTCAGGCCTTTTCTGCCCACATCCAAAAAAATTTCACAATTTCAAATGGTTCTGCTCACATTAATGCGTCTTAGACTTGATCTACCTGTTCAACATCTCTGCCATCTTTTTAATGTGTCACATAAAACTTTGTCTAAGACCTTCACTGACACTGTCGATGTGTTGTATGAACAACTTCACCACATGGTACACTGGCCTGAAAGGCATTGTTTACAAGCCACAATGCCTACTCCATTTTTAGAAACATTTGGAAAACGTGTAGCCATTATTATTGACTGTTTTGAAATCGGCATAGAAAGACCCTCAAATTTAACAGCCCGCGCCCAAACCTTTTCACATTACAAAGGTAGGCACACTATGAAATACCTTATTGGTATTACACCACATGGCGCAATTTCTTTTATTTCCAAGGGATGGGGTGGACGTACCTCAGACAAGCACATAACAGATAACTGTGGCTTTCTCTACAAATTATTACCCGGTGATCTTGTGCTGGCAGACAGGGGATTTGATATTAGCGACAGTGTTGGAATGATGTGTGCTGAGGTTAAAATCCCATCATTCACCAAAGGGAGATGTCAGCTTGATGCTACGGATGTAGAAAAAACTAGAGCTATAGCTCACCTTAGGATCCATGTGGAAAGAGTTATTGGTTGTCTGAGAAATAAATTCAAAATGTTACACAGAACTATACCCATTAGGTTGCTGCTTACAGCTGAGGGTGAACAGATGATGCTTCTTGACAAGATTGTGCATCTGTGCTGCAGTCTGGTAAACATGTGCCCTAGTGTTGTTGTAAAACCTGCAGCTAATGAAACCTGCACATGTTAATATGACAATGCTCCTACTGACATATGGAAAATATAGATTACTGAAAAATATACTATCTGGTTTATTTTTTAAATATTTGTCCAGTTTCTAGAACGGTTTGGTGTTAAATGTTGATGTAAAATATTGTAAGTGTGCTTATGTCACTCATTAATTTTTTTGTAGAATGTACTGTTGAATAATGACATTGTAATGTTATTTTATTTTTTCAAATTTAATAAAAATTCCACATGGTAAACTTTCATGTTACAGTTGATTCAAACACTTCAGGTAACGTAAAGAATTACTAAACCTCTGATGTACAATATTAAAAGTTTTTCATGCAGCACGGTTTTACTTAATACAATATAAAACTTCAAGTAAAGAATTATGTAAACAAGCATTTAATAGTAAACATTTCATGGGGACCTGATGAAATAGGTAGATCACATATTTTGTAAAAATTTCAAGTATTAAAATTTTTTTAGCACACAGAAAAATAGTAAAGAAACATTTAAATGTAAACAGTTCTTTAAATTCTAGTAACAACTATTGTAAACAGACTTCAAAATAAATTTATAAGGTGTCAAGTAAAAAGATAACAATTTTGGTTAAATTAGCTTGACATTCTTCATGTGTCATAGCATCAGGTACAAATGTGAGGTATTACATTGGATCAAAAGGTAAAAAGATAAAAATTAAACTTTAAATTTGCTTCACATTCTTCAGGTGTCATAGCATCAGGTACAAATGTGAGGTATTACATTGGATCAAAAGGTGTCAAGTAAAAAGATAAAAATTAAACTTAAATTTTCTTCACATTCTTCAGGTGTCATAGCATCAGGTACAAATGTGAGGTATTACATTGTACTGTATTACATTGATTCAAAAAAATGTTACACAAAACATATGTGCAAATACAACTTAAACAGCATTTTTCACATGCTGTTTAATAATTACATATTTATGCCTTCTTAAAACCTGGAGTACAAGCATACTCAGAGAAATATCTACCCACGAGCTCAGGAAGACAAATTTGTTTAAAAAAGCTTTGTGCTTTCTGTCGGCGTGGTTCCCAGAATTCACGATCTGGAGACACACGGATGACAGCCATTTCTTTCTGGGTCCACACAACAAAGTCACAGTGATTTGATTTAGAAACAAACAGCTCAGTTTGGACCTGTGTGTAGTATGGGTGATTTGTCTTCAGGGTTATTTCACTGCCAGATTGCTGGAGGCAAAAGTTTTTGTCATTTGCATCCAAGGCCTGCTGGATGCTGCTCATCCTATATTTGTAAGGGCACTTGATCTCCACGCAGCCCTCTCCACAGCACTCACAGACTGTGAGTCCGTCTGGAGATGCTCCAAGTTCAGGGAAGTTTGGGTTAATGATGAATCCACATTGTTTAAATTTTAGATTTTTGTGCCTGCTTGCAGTGATTTTAATGTAGGCATTTTGTGCATCAGCCTCATGACTCACACCCCATCTTGTTTGCACTGCAGACACCTGCTTGCCTGGGTTACACACCTTTTTAATAACTGTCAGAGCTGGACTTTCCAAACTGGTGCCAAATACAGCATGCATGCTGGAAGCTGTAATTCGTCCAGCTCGACATTCATACCAGGCGGGACATTTATGCTGCATTCTTGTGTTCTTCTCTATACTTACTGCCTGCTCTTCAGTAACTAAAGCAGCATCTTTGAATTTTTCACAGCACAGCAAAATACTTGACAGGTCATGGGGCTGTATATTTTTGTTGTGCAGAGATGTCAGAGATGGAGGTAACACACTTGGCTGCTCAGGTTTGAATAATTTGTAATGTACATTTCTTGTTGACATACCAACAGCCTTACCGTGCTCTAGTATGCTGTTATGCATACTTGACTGATGTTCTAGCATAGGTGACACATGTTCTGGATTTGCTGATGGGGTTTTTCTTTTTTGTACATTCCTTCTTCTGGCTGGTGTTGATACATTCATGTGGATTTTTTGATCGAGTATCTTTTTTTGAGAAGCTGCACTACTTAAGTTAATTTTATGGCCAACTATTCCGTGAATCTTACTCATATTTCCAGGCAACATCCAGTATGCTGGCTCATCGGTAACAGTTTTTGTGCCTCGTATCCTCACCGTTGCTTCCAGTCTAAAAAGCAGGGCAGCTACATGAGTGCAGGTCTCCGCTAAGCCAGCCATACAGGTGCAGTGAGCGCACTCAACGTAACCGGTGTTGCTCACCATGACCCACGGTGTTAATGGTGGCTCTGAGAGTCTCTGAGAGTGCATCACCTGTGAACACACATTTAAAATAGTGAATAAAATGACAGACACATTACTTGAATATATAATTTACAAATATAGCAATTGTCTTTAGTGTGTGTGTTTATATATATTTATTTATAATAATGAATGTTTGACTTCAATAAATAATGTTATTAGACAACTAAATATATTAAAATGTAGGTGTATGAGTATTTGCCATTTAGTTATCAACTAGTAGTTACATAAATCAGTTAAATACATATTTTAAAAATTGCGCGTTCACAGTTTTCAATACTAAAAGCATACAGAAGGTTGATTTATTGTAAAATTATGTACTTTAATAATTTATGTGAAATTCAGGAGCCAAGAACAACATACCTTTGCTCGAACCACAACATATTCACAATCCAGGGGTTTGAAAATGTCCAAATCATGGACCCAGCCATTTGTAAATTGGGCATGTGCTTCCATGGATTTATAATTCCTAAACTGAGTTGCGGTGTAGGCGCTGACACCACAGACCAGGTACGAAAAAATGTCTGGGAAAGTCAATGGAGGTAAATATTCAGGGTCTCTGCTCCAATTTGTCACAACAAACGGGTCGACATTCCCTATTTTTGCTATTTTTTCAAAGTACCGTTTTTTGGCGTCCGGTAGAAGTTTGTCACGATAGAGTCCGCTTTGTTTTGCGCTGCTTTTCAGCATCGTGGCAGAAGATACAGCGCCAAAAAGGATGGAAAATCACCTGAGTTTATTTTTATTTTTTCTAAAGACAACAAAAATGGCGGTCGAGACAGGAACGCCCAGAAACGCCCCCGACACCCGCCCACACCCGCCCACACAGTGACGTGTGCTCCAAAGCTCTATTAAAAGGCTGAGATACGATGCAACATACCTATGTAAATTGACAAATCACACCTCACACCTTAACAGTAGGGGGGTCTTTGTTAGTCTAATTCACAGACGAGGCTCCTCTGTTCCCATCAGGTGTGAAAATCACCTGGGAATCCGTCCTAATGATAATAAACAAAGTGACATTTTTAAAGGAATCATGTAACATTAGTATTGAGCCTCAGATCTGCATTTTTAATAATAATAATACTTTTATTTATAAAGCCCTTTAAAACAACCACAGCTGTAACAAAGTGCTGTACATATAAAATCCTTTTAACTAATCAAAACATCTTTTACTATTTTAAATAAATTATTTTTCACAGTCATTCATGATTTGGGGTGCAATGTCTAGTGCAGGTGTTGGTAAACTCTGCGTTCTTAAATCCAAGGGCACCGCAACTATCTACCAGAATGTTTTAGAGTACTTCATGATTCCTTCTCCTGAGGATCTGTATAGACATGCAGATTTCATCTTCCAGCAGGACCTGGCCACTGCCCATGCTGCCAGAAGCACCAAAACCTGGTTTGATGCCCATGCCATCATAGTGCTCGACTGGCCAGCCAACTCGCCGGGTCTAAACTCCATCGAGAATCTATGGGGTATCCTCAAGAGGAAAATGAGGGGCACCAGACCCAACAACAAAGAAGAGCTGACAGCAAGCATTGAGGAAATCTAGGCTTCAATAACTCCCAGGCAATGCCACAGGCTAATTGCCTCAATGCCACGTCGCATCGAGGCAGTGATTACCATACCATACCATACCAACTTTATTTCTAAAGCACTTTATAAAACCGTGAGACCAAAGTGCTGTACACAAACATAAAATACAGTACAAAAATAAAATACAGTACAAAATTAAAAAGGTCAGATAAAAGACTAGCATTAAAATAGTAAAGTTTCACACAATAAAACAAAATCAAACATCTCGGATCGCGTCAAAAGCCAAAGAGAAAAGATGAGTTTTAAGAAGAGACTTAAAAACTACAATGGACGAGGCTTGTCTTATGTCACTCGGAAGGTCATTCCAGAGTTTAGGGGCAATCACTGAAAAAGCACGGTCACCTCTGAGCTTAAGTCTAGTTTTTGGAATCCTCAGAAGCTGCTGGTCAGCAGATCTGAGAGAACGGGAGGGAGTGTAAGATTGTAGTAGCTCAGTCAAATATGAAGGAGATCGGCCATTCAGAGCCTTAAAAGCGAACAAAAGTATCTTAAAATGAATCCTATAATACACTGGTAACCAATGTAAAGAGGCCAAAACAGGAGAAATACTATCAAATTTCCATGTCCCTGTTAGAAGTCGGGCGGCAGCATTTTGAACTCTTTGCAACTGTGAAATGCAAGAATCACTTAAGCCAGCATAAAGAGCATTACAATAATCCAGCCGAGTGGTTACAAAAGCATGGATTGCTGTTTCAAAATGTTGCCTTGAAAGAATTGATTTCACTTTTGCTAACTGCCTTAAGTGAAAAAAGCTAGATCTCACAACTGTTCTGATGTGAGAATCCAGCCTTAGATCTGCATCTATTTTTACTCCCAGATTCGTAACAACTGGCTTTATATATCGAGTCAGTAGGCAGTCAACAGGCAAAGACTTCCCATAGGAACTCCCAAAAATCACTACCTCTGTCTTGTCTTCATTTAGTTTCAGGAAATTTAGAGACATCCAAGTCTTCAAATCTTCCAAACATAGAAGCAAAGACTGGAGAGAAGTGTGGTCTGCTTTCTTTACCGGTACATAAATCTGTGTATCATCTGCGTAGCAATGGAAGGCAATCCCGTGTTTTCGAAGGACGGAGCCAAGAGGAAGAAGATACAACAGGAAAAGAACAGGGCCCAAAATTGAGCCTTGTGGAACACCATATGAAAGAGGAGCAGATGAGGACCTATAACCATCAAGAGAGACACAAAATGTACGATTTGTCAGGTAGGATTTAAACCAGTTTAGGGCTGTATGGCCAATGCCCACGCACTGTTCTAAGCGTGTAAATAAAATATTGTGATCAACAGTGTCAAAAGCAGCCGAAAGATCCAGCAAAACCAAAATAACATAGTCACCAGAATCTGTTGAAAGGAATATATCATTAAAAACCTTTAAAAGTGCTGACTCTGTACTATGAAATGATTTAAAACCAGATTGAAAGACCTCTAAAATGTTATGCTCAACAAGATAAGCCATTAGTTGATCATAGACTACCTTCTCAAGAATCTTAGAAACAAAAGGCAATTTAGAGATAGGTCTATAATTTCTCAGGATATCGGGATCCAAATTTGGTTTCTTAATCAAAGGCTGGACAACTGCATGTTTTAGGTTCTCCTGAGGATTAAGATAAAGGGATACCCAACCAAGTATTGAAGAATGACATATCGTTTTGAAAGTACCATACGTTGATTGATTTGTTGTGATCGTAATTTTTTTTTCTGTAAAAACTGAGTAGTGTGGACTGATTTCTTCACAGTATTAAAATGTTATGAATTCCTGTTTTTGTGGGTTTCATGAGCTTGAAGCCCAAATGATGTAAAAAAATAAATAAACAAATAAATACTTGACCAACACCATTTATGGTGGGGATGGCGTGCTGTTGACCTCAACTCGGGATGTTGTAAGTCGGTGGGCGGAATACTTCGAAGACCTCCTCAATCCTACTGGCACGTCTTCCACTGAGGAAGCGGAGCCTGGGGACTTTGGGTCGGGCTCTCCAATCTCTGGTGCTGAGGTCACCGAGGTGGTTAAAAAGCTCTGCGGTGGCAGGGCTCCGGGGGTGGATGAGATTCGCCCTGAGTTCCTTAGGGCTCTGGATGTTGTGGGGTTGTGTTGGCTTACGCGACTCTGCAATATCGCGTGGACATCGGGGGCAGTTCCCTTGGATTGGCAGACTGGGGTGGTGGTTCCCCTATTCAAAAAGGGGGACCGTAGGGTGTGTTCCAACTATAGGGGGATCACACTCTTAAGCCTCCCTGGCAAGGTCTAATCAGGGGTTCTGGAAAGGAGGGTCTGTCGGATAGTCGAACCTCGGATTCAGGAGGAGCAGTGTGGTTTTCGTGCTGGTCGTGGAACACTGGACCAGCTCTACACCCTCAGCAGGGTCCTGGAGGGTACGTGGGAGTTTGCCCAACCAGTTTACATGTGCTTTGTGGACTTGGAGAAGGCATTCGACCGCGTCCCTCGGGGGGTTCTGTGGGGGGTACTCCGGGAGTATGGGGTACCAGGCCCATTGATATGGGCTGTTAGGTCCCTGTACGACCGGTGTCAGAGCTTGGTCCGCATTGCCGGCAGTAAGTCAGGCTCGTTTCCAGTGAGAGTTGGACTCCGCCAAGGTTGCCCTTTGTCACCGATTCTGTTCATAACTTTTATGGACAGAATTTCTAGGCGCAGCCAAGGTGTTGAGAGGATCCGTTTTGGTGGCCTTAGAATCACTTCTCTGTTTTTTGCAGATGATGTGGTCCTATTGGCTTCATCAGATCGTGATCTACAGCTTTCGCTGGAGCGGTTTGCAGCCGAGTGTGATGCGGCCGGGATGAGGATCAGTTCCTCCAAATCCGAGGCCATGGTCTTGAGCCGGAAAAGGGTAGCATGCCCTCTCCGGGTCGGGGAGGAGGTCCTGCCCCAAGTGGAGGAGTTTAAGTATCTCGGGTCTTGTTCACGAATGAGGGAAAACTGGAGCGTGAGATCGATAGGCGGATAGGTGCAGCATCCGCAGTGAAGCGGGCGCTGTACCGGTCTGTCGTGGTGAAGAGAGAGCTGAGTCGAAAGGCAAAGCTCTCAATTTACCGATCGATCTACGTTCCCACCCTCATCTATGGTCATGAGCTTTGGGTTGTGACCGAAAGAACGAGATCTCGGATACAAGCGGCTGAAATGAGTTTTCTCCGCAGGGTGTCTGGACTCTCCCTTAGAGATAGGGTGAGAAGCTCAGTCATCCGGGAGGGACTCGGAGTAGAGCCGCTGCTTCTCCACATCGAGAGGAGCCAGTTGAGGTGGCTCGGGCATCTGGTTAGGATGCCTCCTGGACGCCTCCCTGGTGAGGTGTTCCGGGCATGTCCCACCGGGAGGAGACCCAGAGGAAGACCCAGGACACGCTGGAGGGACTATGTTTCTCGGCTGGCCTGGGAACGCCTTGGGATTCCCCCAGAGGAGCTGCTCCAAGTGGCTGGGGAGAGGGAAGTCTGGGCCTCCCTACTTAGGCTGCTACCCCCGCGACACGACCCCGGATAAGCGGAAGAAAATGGATGGATGGATGGATAAATACTTGAAATTGTTTAAATTGTGGGCCCTGAATCTATCATCTAGTAAAGATTCACTTTTTGAATGGAATTATGGAAGTTAAACAACTTTTCCATGATATTCTAATTTTTTGGAAAGGGTCTGTAGGCATCATCCTTTTTTTAAACTCACTCCTATGGCTAAGATAATGGAATTCATGTAACAATTTATCACAATGACTTTAGGGTGCACTTGACTTTTATTTTAACTTTTTTTGTTGTTTTTTTACATACCATGTTTTCTGCCTGATAGGTCGCACCACTATATAGATCGCTTTGTCCAATTATTGGCAATAAATTAGAAAAATCCATTAACGGGTCAAACATTTATTTAGGTCGCACCTACGTCACCACCGACGTAACGCATCATCCACCGCTGACGTGATGCGTCACCGCTGAGACAACCCAGAAATGTGGTCTGAGTGTTTAGCTCTGCTGCAAATGTCTGCCACAGAAACGCACAGCAAGGCTTTAAGAAGATTAACACTTAAAAACAATTATTTGTTTGCTAAAAATTATAGCAAATATGTGTCTGAGCTGAACTTTTCCTTAATAAATGAACGTAATTGTGAAATGAGCTGGATTTAAAAATTTGTTTCGCTACGTCTGATGAAACAATACGTGTGCGCGCAACAGGCGGAAGCACTGCATTTCGTTAAAGTTTAACAACAAAACACCTCGAAAAATATATTTGTTAGCTGACATTATTGTAAGAATGTGTCTCTGTTTAACTTTTGTTAATAAATGATTACAAATCAGCTGAATTTAAAACGTAAACATGACGCGCACACCCACAGAGCAGACCCGCTTTGCAGCGAGAGCTGAAATTCATTAAAATTTAACTACAGAAAGGCCTAAAAATATATATTTGTTAGCTGACATTATTGTAAGAGTGTGTCTCAGTTTAACTTTTGTTAATAAATGCACTTTGACGGTTACGACATAAATAAAGTGGCTTTAAAATTACTACATGCTCACCCGCTCATAAAGATGACAGAAACAGATATTTATTTTACGGTTTTTATTAAAATTAATTGTTTATTCGAACCCTTCGAATTCCTCGTCCTCTGTGTCGCTTGCAAAAAGTTCAGCCAGAGAACGAGGAAGGTTTCCCGTCGTCAACGGTCCCTGTTCCTCCATCTCCTCCTCACCGCTGTCTGAGTCCTC